>BLAZ01000676.1:717451-726905 GCA_014633955.1 Acropora tenuis
TGGGATCGCTTAGAGTTAGCTTGTGTAGAGTAATTAAATTAGACAACTCGGTAAATAATTAATGATTTCGATCCGTTCCTTTGTTAGAAGTCTATTTGCAAGACAATAGGTCCTTTCCGTCACCACCTTCAATCCTGCTACACTGAATCTTAAAAAGATCCTAATGAAACACTGGTACGTTATAGCTGGCAACCACAATCTCGCGCAAATATTCCAAAATCCGCCAATGATAGCTTATCGCAAGGACAACTATCTTGTCAGAGCAAGAATTCCTTCACTTTAATTTAACAACCAACGAGTCATACACGGTAGGGTTCAAGTGACAGCTAAAATATGGTAGTTTGCACAAAAAGTTGCTAGTTTTAAAGGGATCGACAAGTTTTGGTGGTTTTTCACAAAATGCCAAAGTTTTTGCATATTTTTGCTAAAAGTTGGGTCAAAACCCTAAAACATGGTAGTTTGCACCAAAAGTTGCTAGTTTGTAAGAGATCGACAAGTTTTCGTAATTTTTCACAAAATGCTATAGGTTTTGCAACTTTTTGCTAAAAGTTGGGTCAAAACCCCTAAAAATGATAGTTTGCACAAAAAGTTGCTACTTGTGAAGAAATCGACAAGTTTTGGTGGTTTTTCACAAAATGCCATAGTTTTTGCAACTTTTTGCTAAAAATTGGGTCAAAACCCTAAAACATGGTAGTTTGCACAAAAAGTTGCTAGTTTTGAAGAGATCGACAAGTTTTGGTGGTTTTTTACAAAATGCCATAGTTTTTGCAACTTTTTGCTAAAAATTGGGTCAAAACCCTAAAACATGGTAGTTTGCACAAAAAGTTGCTAGTTTTGAAGAGATCGACAAGTTTTGGTGGTTTTTCACAAAATGCCATAGTTTTTGCAACTTTTTGCTAAAAATTGGGTCAAAACCCTAAAACTTGGTAGTTTGCACAAAAAGTTGCTAGTTTTGAAGAGATCGACAAGTTTTGGTGGTTTTTCACAAAATGCCATAGTTTTTGCAACTTTTTGCTAAAAATTGGGTCAAAACCCTAAAACTTGGTAGTTTGCACAAAAAGTTGCTAGTTTTGAAGAGATCGACAAGTTTTGGTGGTTTTTCACAAAATGCCATAGTTTTTGCAACTTTTTGCTAAAAATTGGGTCAAAACCCTAAAACTTGGTAGTTTGCACAAAAAGTTGCTAGTTTTGAAGAGATCGACAAGTTTTGGTGGTTTTTCACAAAATGCCATAGTTTTTGCAACTTTTTGCTAAAAATTGGGTCAAAACCCTAAAACTTGGTAGTTTGCACAAAAAGTTGCTAGTTTTGAAGAGATCGACAAGTTTTCGTGGTTTTTCACAAAATGCCATAGTTTTTGCAACTTTTTGCTAAAAATTGGGTCAAAACCCCTAAAAATGGTAGTTTGCACAAAAACTTGCTAGTTTTGAAGAGATCGACAAGTTTTGGTGGTTTTTCACAAAATGCCATAGTTTTTGCAACTTTTTGCTAAAAATTGGGTCAAAACCCTAAAACTTGGTAGTTTGCACAAAAAGTTGCTAGTTTTGAAGAGATCGACAAGTTTTGGTGGTTTTTCACAAAATGCCATATTTTTTGCAACTTTTTGCTAAAAATTGGGTCAAAACCCTAAAACATGGTAGTTTGCACAAAAAGTTGCTAGTTTTGAAGAGATCGACAAGTTTTGGTGGTTTTTCACAAAATGCCACAGTTTTTGCAACTTTTTGCTAAAAATTGGGTCAAAACCCTAAAACATGGTAGTTTGCACAAAAAGTTGCTAGTTTTGAAGAGATCGACAAGTTTTGGTGGTTTTTCACAAAATGCCACAGTTTTTGCAACTTTTTGCTAAAAATTGGGTCAAAACCCTAAAACACGCTAGTTTGCTCAAAAAGTTGCTAGTTTTGAAGAGATCGACAAAATTTGATGGTTTTTCACAAAATGCCACAGTTTTTACAATTTTTTGCTAAAAATTGGGTCAAAACCCTAAAACATGCTAGTTTGCACAAAAAGTTGCTAGTTTTGAAGATATCGACAAGTTTTGGTGGTTTTTCACAAAATGCCATAGGTTTTGCATTTTTTTGCTAAAAATTGGGTCAAAACCCTAAAACATGGTAGTTTGCACAAAAAGTTGCTAAATTTAATGAGATCGACAAGTTTTTGTGGTTGTTCACAAAATGCCATAGTCTTTGCAACTTTTTGCTAAAAATTGGGTCTAAACCCTAAAACACGGTAGTTTGCTCAAAAAGTTGCTAGTTTTGAAGAGATCGACAAGTTTTGGTGGTTTTTCACAAAATGCCATAGTTTTTGCAACTTTTTGCTAAAAATTGGGTCAAAACCCTAAAACATGGTAGTTTGCAGAAAAAGTTGCTAGTTTTAAAGAGATCGACAAGTTTTAGTGGTTTGTCACAAAATGACATAGTTTTTGCAACTTTTTGCTAAAAATTGGGTCAAAACCCTAAAACATGGTAGTTTGCACAAAAACTTGCTAGTTTTGAAGAGATCGACAAGTTTTGGTGGTTTTTCACAAAATGCCACAGTTTTTACAACTTTTTGCTAAAAATTGGGTCAAAACCCTAAAACATGGTAGTTTGCACAAAAAGTTGCTAGTTTTGAAGAGATCGACAAGTTTTGGTGGTTTTTCACAAAATGCCATAGGTTTTGCATTTTTTTGCTAAAACTTGGGTCAAAACCCTAAAACATGGTAGTTTGCACAAAAAGTTGCTAATTTTAAAGAGATCGACAAGTTTTTGTGGTTTTTCACAAAATGCCATAGTTTTTGCAACTTTTTGCTAAAAATTGGGTCAAAACCCTAAAACATGGTACTTTGCACAAAAAGTTGCTAGTTTTGAAGAGATCGACAAGTTTTGGTGGTTTTTCACAAAATGCCATAGTTTTTGCAACTTTTTGCTAAAAATTGGGTCAAAACCCTAAAACATGGTAGTTTGCACAAAAAGTTGCTAGTTTTGAAGAGATCGACAAGTTTTGGTGGTTTTTCACAAAATGCCATAGTTTTTGCAACTTTTTGCTAAAAATTTGCTCAAAACCCTAAAACATGGTACTTTGCACAAAAAAGTTGCTAGTTTTGAAGAGATCGACACGTTTTGGTGGTTTTTCACAAAATGCCATAGTTTTTGCAACTTTTTGCTAAAAATTTGCTCAAAACCCTAAAACATGGTACTTTGCACAAAAAGTTGCTAGTTTTGAAGAGATCGACACGTTTTGGTGGTTTTTCACAAACTGCAATACTTCTTCGAACTTTTTCCTAAAAATTGGGTCAAAATCGTAAAAAAAGGTAGTTTCCACAAAACGTGTCTAGTTTTGGCGAGATCGACACGTTTTGATGGTTTTTCACAAAAAGCCGTACTTTTTGCAACTTTTTGTTATAAATTAGGTAAAAACCCTAAAACAATTTAGTTTGCTCAAAAAGTGTTTAGTTTTGGCGAGATCGACACGTTTTGGTTGTTGTTCTCAAAATGCCATACTTTTTGCAACTTTTTGCTAAAAATTTGCTCCAAACCCTTAAACATTGTAGTTTGCACAAAACGTGTCTAGTTTTGGCGAGATCGACACGTTTTGCTGGTTTCTCACAAAATGCCATACTTTTTCCAACGTTTTGCTAAAAATTGGGTCAAAACCCTAAAACATGGTAGTTTGCACAAAAAGTATCCAGTTTTAGCGAGATCGAAACGTTTTGGTCGTTTCTCGGAAAACGCCATGCTTTTTGAAACTTTTTTCTAAAAACTGGGTCAAAACCCTAAAACATTGTAGTTTGCTCAAAAAGTGTCTAGTTGTGGCGAGATCGACACGTTTTGGTCGTTTTTCAGAAAATCCATACTTTTGTCAACTTTTTGCTAAGAATTGGGTCAAAACCCTAAAACATGGTAGTTTGGACAAAAAGTGTCTAGTTTTTGCGAGATCGACACGTTCTGGTGGTTTTTTCACAAAATGCCATAGTTTTTGCAACTTTTTGCTAAAAATTTGCTCAAAACCCTAAAACATGGTACTTTGCACAAAAAGTGTCTACTTTTGGCGAGATCGAAACGTTTTGGTCGTTTTTTAGAAAATGCCATGCTTTTTGCAACTTTTTTCTAAGAATTGGGTCAAAACCTTAAAACATGGTAGTTTGCACAAAAAGTGTCTAGTTTTCACGAGATGGACATGTTGTTATGGTTTTTCACAAAAAGCCGTTCTTTTTACAACGTTTTGCTATAAATTGGGTAAAAGCCCTGAAACAATTTCGTTTGCACAAAAAGTGTCTAGTTTTGGCGAAATCGACACGTTTTGGTGGTTTTTTCACAAAATGGCATACTGTTTGCAACTTTTTGCTAAAAATTGGGTCAAAACCCCAAAACATGGTACTGTGAGAAAAAAGTGTGTAGTTTTCGCGAGATCGACACGTTTTGGTGGTTTTTCACAAAATGCCATACTTTTTACAACTTTTTCCTAAAAATTGGGTCAAGACCCTAAAACATGGTAGCTTGCACAAAAACTGTCTAGTTTTGGCGACATGGACACGTTTTGGTCGTTTTTCACAAAATGCCATACTTTTTGCAACTTTTTGCTAAAAATTTGCTCAAAACGCTAAAACATTGTAGTTTGCTCAAAAAGTGTCCAGTTTTCGCGAGATCGACACCTTTTGGTGGTTTTTCACAAAATGCCATACTTTTTGCAACTTTTTGCTAAAAATTTGCTCAAAACCCTAAAACATTGTAGTTTGCTCAAAAAGTGTCTAGTTTTGACGAGATCGACACGTTTTGGTCGTTTTTCACAAAATGCCATAAAAAATGTGATAAAAACCCTAAAACATGGTACTTTGCACAAAAAGTTGCTAGTTTTGAAGAGATTGACACGTTTTGGTGGTTTTTTTAATAAATGCCATAGTTTTTACAAGTTTTTGCTAAAAATTTGGTCAAAACCCTAAAACATGGGAGTTTGCAAAAAAAAAGTTGCTAGTTTTAGCAAGATTGACACGTTTTGGTGGTTTTTCACAAAATGCCATAGCTTTTGCAACTTTTTGCTAAAAATTTGCTCAAAACCCTAAGACATGGAGTTTTGCACGAAAAAAGTAGCTAGTTTTAGCGAGATTCACACGTTTTGGTGGTTTTTTAGAAAATACCATAGTTTTCAAAACTTTTTGCTAAAAATTTGGTCAAAACCTTAAAACATGGGAGTTTGCAAAAAAAAAGTTGCTAGTTTTAGCAAGATTGACACGTTTTGGTGGTTTTTCACAAAATGCCATAGTTTTTGCAACTTTTTGCTAAAAATTTGCTCAAAACCCTAAGACATGGGGGTTTGCACAAAAAAATGCTAGTTTTAGCGAGATTGAAACGTTTTGGTGATTTTTTCACAAAATGCCATAGTTTTTGCAACTTTTAGCTAAAAATTTGGTCAAAACCCTAAAAGATGGTACTTTGCACAAGAAAGTTAATAGTTTTGAAGAGATGGAGAACTTTTGATAGTTTTTCACAAAATGCCATAGTTTTGCAACTTTTTGCTAAAAATTTGGTCAAAACCCTAAGACATGGTAGTTTGCACAAAAAAGTTGCTAGTTTTAGCGAGATTGACACGTTTTGGTGGTTTTTCACAAAATGCCATAGTTTTTGCAACTTTTTGCTAAAAATTTGGTCAAAACCCTAAGACATGGTAGTTTGCACAAAAAAGTTGCTAGTTTTAGCGAGATTGACACGTTTTGGTGGTTTTTCACAAAATGCCATAGTTTTTGCAACTTTTTGCTAAAAATTTGCTCAAAACCCTAAAACATGGTACTTTGCACCAAAAGTTGCTAGTTTTGAAGAGATCGACACGTTTTGGTGGTTTTTCACAAAATGCCATAGTTTTTGCAACTTTTTGCTAAAAATTTGCTCAAAACCCTAAAACATGGTACTTTGCACCAAAAGTTGCTAGTTTTGAAGAGATCGACACGTTTTGGTGGTTTTTCACAAAATGCCATAGTTTTTGCAACTTTTTGCTAAAAATTTGCTCAAAACCCTAAAACATGGTACTTTGCACCAAAAGTTGCTAGTTTTGAAGAGATCGACACGTTTTGGTGGTTTTTCACAAAATGCCATAGTTTTTGCAACTTTTTGCTAAAAATTTGCTCAAAACCCTAAAACATGGTACTTTGCACAAAAAGTTGCTAGTTTTAAAGAGATCGACACGTTTTGGTGGTTTTTCACAAAATGCCATAGTTTTTGCAACTTTTTGCTAAAAATTTGCTCAAAACCCTAAGACATGGTACTTTGCACAAAAAGTTTTTAGTTTTAAAGAGATCGACAAGTTTTTGTGGATTTTTTACAAAATGCCATATTTTTTTTACTTTTCCCTAAAAATTTGCTCAAAACTCAAAAACATGGTAGTTTGCACAAAAAGTTGCTAGTTTTGAAGAGATCGACAAGTTTTGGTAGTTTTTCACCAAATGCCATAGTTTTATCAAATTTTTGCTAAAAATTTGGTGAAAACGCTAAAACATGGTAGTTTGCAAAAAAAGTTGCTAGTTTTGAAAAGATCGACACGTTTTGGTGTTTTTTACAACGTGTCATAGTTTTTGCAACTTTTTGCTAAAAATTTGCTCAAAACCCTAAAACATGGTACTTTGCACAAAAAGTTGCTAGTTTTGAAGAGATCGACACGTTTTGGTGGTTTTTCACAAAATGCCATAGTTTTTGCAACTTTTTGCTAAAAATTTGCTCAAAACCCTAAAACATGGTACTTTGCACAAAAAGTTGCTAGTTTTGAAGAGATCGACACGTTTTGGTGGTTTTTCACAAAATGCCATAGTTTTTGCAACTTTTTGCTAAAAATTTGCTCAAAACCCTAAAACATGGTACTTTGCACAAAAAGTTGCTAGTTTTGAAGAGATCGAGAAGTTTTTGAGGTTTTTTTACAAGATGCCATATTTTTTTTAGTTTTTGCTAAAAATTTGCTCAAAACCCTAAAACATGGTACTTTGCACAAAAAGTTGCTAGTTTTGAAGAGATCGACACGTTTTGGTGGTTTTTCACAAAATGCCATAGTTTTTGCAACTTTTTGCTAAAAATTTGCTCAAAACCCTAAAACATGGTACTTTGCACAAAAAGTTGCTAGTTTTGAAGAGATCGACACGTTTTGGTGGTTTTTCACAAAATGCCATAGTTTTTGCAACTTTTTGCTAAAAATTTGCTCAAAACCCTAAAACATTGTACTTTGCTCAAAAAGTGTCTACTTTTGGCGAGATCGAAACGTTTTGGTCGTTTTTCAGAAAATGCCATGCTTTTTGCAATTTTTTTCTAAGAATTGGGTCAAAACCCTAAAACATTGTAGTTTGCACAAAAAGTGTCTAGTTTTGGCGAGATCGACACTTTTTGGTGGTTTTTCACAAATTGCCATAATTTTTGCAACTTTTTCCTAAAAACTGGGTCAAAACCCTAAAACATTGTAGTTTGCACAAAAAGTGTCCAGTTTTCGCGAGATAGACACGTTTTGGTGGTTTTTCACAAAATGCCATACTTTTTGCAACTTTTTCCTAAAAATTTGCTCAAAACTCTAAAACATTGTAGTTTTCTCAAAAAGTGTCTACTTTTGGCGAGATGGAAACGTTTTGGTAGTTTTTCAGAAAATGCCATGCTTGTTTCAACTTTTTTCTAAGAATTGGCTCAAGACCCTAAAACATGGTAGTTTGCGCAAAAAGTGTCTAGTTTTGGCGAGATCGACATGTTTTGGTGGTTTTTCACAAAATGCCATACTTTTTGCAACTTTTTGCTAAAAATTGGGTGAAAACCCTAAAACATTGTAGTTTGCTCAAAAAGTGTCTAGTTGTGGCGAGATTGACACGTTTCTGTGGTTTTTCACAAAATGCCATACTTTTTGCAACTTTTTGCTAAAAATTGGGTCAAAACTCTAAAACATGGTAGTTTGCACAAAAAGTGTCCAGTTTTCGCGAGATCGACAAGTTGTGGTGGTTTTTCACAGAATGCCATACTTTTTGCAACCTTTTGCTAAAAATTGGGTCAAAACCCCAAAACATTGTAGTTTGCTAAAAAAGTGTCTAGTTTTGGCGAGATCGACACGTTTTGGTCGTTTTTCACAAAACGCCATACGTTTTGCTAAAAATTGGGTCAAAACACTAAAACATGGCAGTTTGCACAAAAAGTGTCTAGTTTTGGCAAGATCGACACGTTTTGGTGGTTTTTCACAAATAGCCATACTTTTTGCAACTTTTTGCTAAAAATTGGGTCAAAACCGTAAAACATGGTAGTTTCCACAAAAAGTGTCTAGTTTTGGCGAGACGGACACGTTGTGATGGTTTTTCCCAAAAAGCCGTGCTTTTTACAACGTTTTGCTATAAATTGGGTAAAAACCCTAAAACAATTTAGTTTGCACAAAAACTGTCTAGTTTTGGCGAAATCCACACGTTTTGGTAGTTTTTCACAAAATGTCATACTTTTTGTAACTTTTTGCTAAAAATTGGGTCAAAACCCTAAAACATGGCAGTTTGCACAAAAAGTGTCTAGTTTTGGCGAGATCGACACGTTTTGGTGGTTTTCCACAACCTGCAATACTTCTTGGAACTTTTTCCTAAAAATTGGGTCAAAATCGTAAAAAAAGGTAGTTTGCACAAAACGTGTCTAGTTTTGGCGAGATCGAAACGTTTTGGTCGTTTTTTTAGAAAATGCCATACTTTTTGCAACTTTTTGCTAAAAATTGGGTCAAAACCCTTAAACATTGTAGTTTGCACAAAAAGTGTCTAATTTTGGCGAAATCGACACGTTTTGGTAGTTTTTCACAAAATGCCATACTTTTTGCAACTTTTTGCTAAAAATTGGGTCAAAACCCTAAAACATTGTAGTTTGCACAAAAGGTGTCTAGTTTTGGCGAGATCGACACGTTTTGCTGGTTTTTTTAACAAAATGCCATACTTTTTGCAACTTTTTGCTAAAAATTGGGTCAACACCCTAAAACATTGTAGTTTGCTCAAAAAGTGTCTAGTTTTGGCGAGATCGAAACGTTTTGGTCGTTTCTCGGAAAATGCCATGCTTTTTCCAACTTTTTTCTAAAAAGTGGGTCAAAACCCTAAAACATGGTAGTTCGCACAAAAAGTGTCTACTTTTCACGACATCGACACGTTGTGGTGGTTTTTCACAAAATGTTATACTTTTTGCAACTTTTTGCTAAAAATTTGGTCAAAACCCCAAAACATTGTAGTGTGCTCAAAAAGTGTCTAGTTGTGGCGAGATCGACACGTTTTGGTCGTTTTTCAGAAAATCCATACTTTTGTCATTTTTTTCCTAAAAATTGGGTCAAAACCCTAAGACATTGTAGTTTGCACAAAAAGTGTCCAGTTTTCGCGAGATCGACACGTTTTGGTGGTTTTTCACAAAATGCCATACTTTTTGCAACTTTTTGCTAAAAACTGGGTCAAAACCCTAAAACATGGTAGTTTGCACAAAAAGTGTCTAGTTTTGGCGAGATCGACACGTTTTT
>BLAZ01000676.1:752260-754760 GCA_014633955.1 Acropora tenuis
TATTGCTCTGTGTATTGAGATTGTTTTTGTCTTCTTTATCACATTTTCCGTATGACTTGGCCCGGCTTAGTATCTCCTTAACTTTCAGGTGCATTGGAGGTTACAGAATGAAAGCACTTGGAAAATAAACTATATGTTAAGCTGCCATGTCAAGGCCACATAGCATCTTTCTTTTGTATTTTCTGCGTGACTTGTCTTCTTCCTTGTTGCTTCCAGAATAGAAGTCAGCAGGTTATACAAGATACTGATTTGCAGATTACCTGTCCTAGCTAGGTCAATTGTTTTCTCCTTTGAAACCAGTATTAGGGAGTGTACTTTATTCATCATTTGATCTCTGTTGCAGCAAACATTTTCTGGAGCATCTTTCTTGGAAGAAAGTGGTTCTCATTATGTATTGCTTTATTCTGTGTCAGGGCTCTACATTCAAGTGTATGTTACAACAAACGCCAGGAATAATCTTTTCTTTTTGCTGAATTTGAAGGAATTGGCAGCCCTCCCAATTAATGAGCTCACTGTTATGACTATTGAGTGTCCAAAGATAAATCAGCCTATCCATTTTTTGTATAGTTTCTCTCCTTCCTGTGCTTGATTTCGTATTCCTTGTGGTATACAGGAAATCCAAGAATGCACTTGAAGAATTGGAAATGTCATGCTGACAAGCCCATATGAAAAGTAAGGACAAAGTTACTAAATTTTGCAAGGGCAACTTGTGAAGTCCTCAAATCTATCAAGGAAACCCCCCTGTCAAACCTTTGAGACTGTCTTGGACTAAAACAGTGAGACTTATGGGATTGTGAGCAAGCTAATACAAACAAACTCTGTTCTTAGGTGGAGACATAACAAGCTCTGTAAGATCAGGATCAACTAGAACAAGTTGCATTTTAGATCATCCTAGCCAAAAATTGTCTTGCATTTCTTCAAGAAGCTCATTATTCACCATCTCTGTTCCCGAGCTGTTGTTCAGCAAGACTATCTGTGTATGCAAATTCAAGGGAACTTCTTGAAAAATTCCTGATTGAAATAACTGGATCAGTAACTGGTATGCTCTCAACTCCAAACAAACCATCTGTGACTACAACTACCAGTGTACCAGTTCCTCAAACTGATAGGGACTATGCAATGAGGAAGCGTTTGGAAGTTGCAACTTTACGCTGGTAAAAACCCCCAATCACGTCTGACTACCCATCTCAGAACCAGGAATACTCAGTAGGGCTCTACTCAAATATCCCATCTGGCTGAAGGCATTTGAGGCCCTTTTTGAAGGGAGAGCTGGCAAGCCAACAGTGAAAAATTTCTCACTGGTGAAGCTAAGCAACCTTTTGATAGTTTTGTGTTGACTCCAACAACTGGGCAGAAAGATGCTGAAAATATACAAGGGAAATTCGTTTTCAACCATGGCTACTTTCAAAAGAAACTTGAAGATGTCAGGCTCTGAACAGCATCCAGTTTGTACTGGGAGAAGCTAATATTATATGCACCTATTGCATTCTGGCTCCCAAAATAGACAAGAACAACACCACATCTCAGGGAAAGGAGACCCAGAGGCAACATCACCCTGGTGAAATATAAGAATCAAGTACCTAAGGGCACTGGTCTGAAAATGAAGTATCCCCATGCTATCTATCATAACATTCTGTTACATCTGCAATCAAGGGTTTGAAGTTGATACTTGTCCAAGTCCATGAAAGGAACATTCAAGCAATAAAAAGATTTTGTTCCAGAAGAGATGCAACTCTGAAGATGTTTGCAAAAGCACTCTGCCAGTTTCCTCCCTGTTTCTTCCATGTAGATCTTTGTGCCCATTGTATAGGTTATACTGTAGATGGCATTAGTGAAAATGCATGTGAATTGATCTCTGCTGTTGATGTGCAGTTTTTATCCTGAGATCTTGTCTATGCTTTTGATAAGAGGGCAAGGTTTGCATTGTGAGCACACGCATTTGAATGACATATGTGCAGGCAGTCATGTCATGCTCTATTATTCTATCCATATGTAACTGTTTCTGTTTCATATTGGATGTGTTAGGGGTTGTTTTAGATACTTTTATTGTTTTTGTTGTTGGTTCTGGGTGGTTTTGGGTCATTCCATGTCTTACATATTTTTGCTTACCATATCATTAAAAGATGCCTTGATGTGATATTGTCTTGTTGATAACATTTAGTCATTGAAGTTAGGTCATCTTGATCTTGCACTCTAGTGTACTACATTTGCAGTCAAGGTCGACTGGGGTTCTTCTACATGAAGCTGTCATGCTTAGACAATGTCATTAAGTGGGCATGACTTGTCTATGGCTTTTCCTTTTGTTTGGTGGCTGGATTATGGAATACATGTGATTGGGTTTATCAGTTAACCATGGTTAATTAACACGGTCTCATTAAACTGTGTTTGTTGATGTGAATGGGCTCTACTGTAAGTGTTAAATTTGCTCTCTTATAGAAAGCAGGTAAGTGTAAAAGTTGAGTGCTGTTCGCTTGTTGGCCGGGTGCCAATTGATTTATGA
>BLAZ01000676.1:801175-808675 GCA_014633955.1 Acropora tenuis
ATGAGCTCACTGTGACATTTTTGATAGCATATGTCTTGTTCTCAACTAGTGTAAGATTATTCTCCCATAGAACAAGCTTAATGCTAACTGTTTGATCAGCAATTATGGCATCTACGGTACTTTTTGTAGTGTTTTACCTCTTACTTTGAGAGTGGATTGTTTTCCTGCAGACAAAACTTCAATACTTGAGCATTAACATTTATTGCCTGGAAGTCTAAATGCCTCCTATGTCACTGATGGAAAATGTCTGAGAAAATGTAATTGTAAGGAACTGCAGATGGTGTTATGCAAGAATTTTTCTTTGCGATGTATTCTTGCTCAGATGCACGCCCTCTTGCAATAGAGGCTTGAACCTGATCAATCTTGACTGCTATCTTTTGGTGTGTTTCCTTTAGTTTTGCACGTTTTTCAGGGGAAGAAGAGACCCTCCTCACCACTTTTGATGGGGATAGCTGGAGGTTGAAGTCAATGTAGAGAACATCAGTGATTTTGTGAACATATCCAGTAATGACAATAGGAGATTGCTCTGGGACTGATCTATCAGAGAACGGGGTATATAGTTTGTTTAGAAGGAAAAGGTGTGATAATGTGATACTCATCTAGAATTGTAGGGAGTGGTCTGCAGGTGGTTAATTTCGTAAATGAAAAGATGTAAACATACTGGTGCAGTCAGACTTGGCTTTTCTTTTATAAGATAAATGGCACATATTGACTGATACTGTGTACATCAATGTTTAAACAATAAAGGGAGTGTGTGTAATATTTTCAGGGCTGTCATTGGGGTCGTAATTGCCTGTTGTTGATAGAATTCATCCACAGAGGAAGAAATTTGCCACAGGCTTGGAGACTGCAGGTTAATATGTATTATATATGACTCACCTGATTTTCGCTTCGTTTTGAGAAAAACAATATCATACAAGTTAAACAAAGAATGGAGTTATGATTGTGGACATTGAAGTAAATATTGTGTACAGTACATACTTGTCCTGCAATGTGGTTAGAGGTGGTAGTGGTTCTGTACTTGGTAGGAAAGTACATAAACTATATAACAAAAACCTGCATGTACATGTATGCCCAAGGCTGTGGGCTGAGAGCTGCCATTTATAGTTACTGTCACTGCAGGTTTAAAGATTGTAAGACAGTAAGAAAAGAAGGTTTTACACTAAGAAATGTATGTAATGTAGCAAGGCTCAAAATTAAATTATCAAGGAGGTAACTGGCCACTAATACCACAATTTTGGGTGCCGGATCATAACTTTTGGTCACCATTTTTTTTTTGACTGATTACAAAATGCTGATCAATATGAAAGTAGGTTAAGTTACATTTTCTATGTTAAACGTTAATACTGTCGACAGACATATTGGAATTAGCCTGCAACATGTCATAATTAAAAAGGTGCTGAATCAGTATATATCTATTTGCATAAATCATGTCTTCCATTCACAAGTGAGGTCAATTTTCTGTTGAGATGAAAAGGTTGACAGAAAGTAAAGGTGAGTTGTGCAGTTCTTACTTCATGGTCCAACACTGACCTTTTGGTCATCATGATGACTAGTGAATCACAATTTTAAGGCCTGCTGTAGTCACAAAAAGATATGCATAAGGACAGAGGAATGGGAGGCAGCTGTAATTTCACAAGCAAATATATGGCATGAGGAAACTTTTTTTTATTTATTATGTGCATGGAAGCCCTTGGTTAAGATGAAATGTCAGGTCATAAGGGTTTCTGTTGACACATGATGAGGGCAAATAATGAGGTGAATACACGTGCTATTGTCCTGATTTCTGACATGGTACTTGGTTTACTACCTGTAGAATGAGTGCAGCTTGGACATCTCTGGACATATGTGCAAGTACATATTAACATTAAATGGTTGACTAGATGTATGTAAATAAAATGGTGGTTTCATTTAATGTCACACTGTGAAATAGTAACATACAGATCAAAGGGTTTCATTAATGTTTTTGGACGGAGGGCAAACTGATTTTAACAGTGGTAATACATTATGAGTGCAAACAATGAGGTGAATATAATATATCAGCTTCTATTTCCATGATGTCTGATGAGGTACTGGGTTCACCACCAACAGAATTATTAAGACTGTAGAACTCTGAGCTAAAATAAAATGTGCAAATAAATAGGAACATAATGGTTGATTAGAAGATTATATACAAGTCTGATGAAGGTTTAAAATGTACACTGTGAAATAGTTAACATACCATAGGCTTTCTCTCATGCATGGGTTTTTTACACTAGATCAAAAACAAAGATGGTGCAAGTTTCGTAGGACATGTTATGTGCCTTAGATGGCCAAGACCTGCACTTCCAGCGTCAAAAAAAGGCACACACAACAATGTGGAAGTGATGAATTTATCAAATAATGCTACATTTTATTCTTGAATAAATTATACTTGAAACTCTTGAGGGAGGGGGACTTTCAGCGCAATTTCCTCAATTTCATTTTTTAATGTTCAAGATCCAGTACCTTCATAACTCTAGTTTATAGTCATGCATTAGAGAGTTTAAACAGTGGCAAGTTATGCTCTTTACATTGCAAAAATGTTACAGTAACAAGGGATTTACTTAGGTGAGAAGACCTTTGGCAGATTTTCTTCCCACTGGGTAAGGATTTTTCCCAGAATGGCAAAGTAGGTCAACTCTGTGTCCAATAATATCATGAACACCATGTTAGGTTAGCATCACATTGTACTATCTGAATTGAGAATCTCACATTTTGAAAGGTGTGGTATATTTCGCCAGCAAAAGTATGTAGCCCACTCGAAACAACAACAAGCCATCAGTGTATGTGGTTTGGATCAGACATGGACGTGATGTCAATCATTTGGTGGTTCTTTGGAGTTACGATTTAGCATGATGAGAATATGAAATAACACTTGTAAGGATCTACATTACTTGCAAAAAATTTCGGATGTTAAAATTTTGGACAAATATAATGTGCGAAATAAAAATATTTTTACAATATAGTATGAAACTTTAAAATATCTTTCTGGGCGACGGCATCACATATTGAAATCCAATATACCGTAGTTTTTCGGTTATAGGGCGCACTCGGTTATAAGACGCACCCCCAACTTGGCAATTTAATCAAGCTAAATTCTCATACTGAAAATTAAGTGAAAATACTCAGTTACAAGACGCACCAAAAAATTGAGAGTTATCAAAAGGATGTGTTGAATCTGAGAACAATTATAGGTCAAAACAAGAGCTAAAAGTTCACACCTGTAATGATGAGCATACAACGCATACACATTTATTTAAACCTTCCGACTTATTGACTTGATCGAATATTCAATGATCAATTTTGTCCTATGAAAAACATCAATCACCTGATTTAAAACTCAGTTGCAAATTTATCGCCACACTGTTTGTGCCCAGTAGAACGAGCCACACACACGAATCTCGGAATTCGAAACAAGGTTCGAATGCTTGTATTGTTTTCATGGGTGTCATATTACAGAGCACGAGCTATTAAGCATGTATGCAAATTACTGCTTGTTTGCTTTTCTCTTGACATCGTTTAGTGTTGAGAAATGTATCATAAACAATTCATTTAAGAACAAGGTGCGCTCGCAATATCAGGCTTGGATGATGAACGGTCCGTTTAATTACGCTCCGTTGGGGAAAAAGCGAGCGCCAAGTGAGGAACTTGTTTCATCACAGTGGATTCACAAAGCTTGGCAAGAGATACCTGCTCATTTAGTCGCCAAAGCCTTCAATGACCGACAACTAATGTCCTTTTCTTGTGTTGTTTAACTGCAAGTTCTTCTCAAATTGTGATCTTAAGGTTTTGTAGCACGAAAATACTTGGCTATAAGGCGCACCCCAATTTTAGCATTAACTTGCCACCCGAGGACAGATTTTTCTTGAAAAAACCGTGCGCCTTATGACCGAAAAACTACGGTACATGATATGGCTAGAATTTGGATTAGGCGGCTTTGCATGGTCGTTCTTTGCATCACTGGGAAGGAAAACATTTGTTTCTTTCGTGAAAACATAGATAAATTCCATTTTGCAGTTTATATTTTAATCTTTGACCCTAGCCCAGTTTTGTCATATGGTAATTGCATTGCTAGTGCCAGTGGTGCTAATCCTCTTCATCTTCTTCATCATCAATTAACACAATTTAAAGGTCCTCTTCATTGTCACTTGCGTTTCGTTCTTCATCTGTAGCTGTAGGTGACCGAGGTGATAGATCAAGCAGCTCATAGTTCTTTTGAATAAGGTCTTTGAGACCAGCAGAAGAAACCGCTTGCTGTCTTTAATTTTAAACTTAGCCCGGAGGACTATCTCAAGCCCTCCATTTGCAATTGGAGAAGGCCTGTACCTTTCATCCTCAACTGTTGCATCGACGCTGCCACCATGATGTAGAAAAAAAGTACACAAAATGTGATATTTCTTTTGGAATGTGGCCAGCAACATCAGCTACAAGTTTTTCCTTGCTCTTCATCATCCAGGTGACAGCACACTGATCAACAAGAAGTGCGTTACCAATCTCTTTGGCCTTACAATCTTTGACCTTCCTTTGGGTTTGGCCTGACAGTTTTACCATAAACATGCCAGCCAACCTCGGCTAGCGGTCAGGTGCTTGAAGACAATTTCCATTTGTCTTTGAAGTTTGAATAATTTGAAATTCTCGAATTTCACTCAGTACATTCACAGACTAATTGCGAAGTGACTTTCTTGGGGTTTCCCACTTTATTGCAACACACTCTGGGGCTTTTCCCGCCGGCTTTTCATGTCGTGGCGCCATTCACAACTTTTTCAGTAGGTTTGAGCAAACCTTATTTCGTATTGTTCGAAAGTTTTCCTTTATCAGTTGTATTTCATAGATGTCTATTTCAAATTTTTTTTCAAAAGGCATTGAAAACCCCTCCACAAGCAATTTTCATCGGCACCGACAGAAGAAGATAGAATGGATGTTGTAAGCCTTACTGCAAGAGAAGCCGAAGAAGTAACAAAAGAAATCACTGTGCTAGAAAACAAAGGTACAAAGCGAGGAAAATATGTCAAGTGGTCAGCCGAGGAAAGAGCAGAAATAGGTCAGGATGCTGTAAGACATGGAGTCAATCAGACAGTGCGTCTGTTGAAAGGAGAACATCCTTGACTCACCAAGCAAATGGTCAGTGATTTCAAGAAAGCTTTCGTTCAAGCCAAACAAACAACAGATGGGCCTGTGAGCAAAATTAGCTTCAAAAAGTGTGGGCGACCTGTTGCGAGTGTGGCCATCAGTTGTTCTTTTGGTGGATCAATTCAAGCATCAGTAACACAACCATCTTTATTTTCACTAACATACAAGTAAGGTTTAACAGCAACGAAAAGATGGTGCAATACTTCAAGCCTTGACTTGGTGTTAGGCTTAACTTCCGGCACATGTGTTTGTATCTAACATGACCTGCATTACATGACCTGCATTACTACCTGAAGACCTTATGAAAAAGATCATCAACATGATACAAGCCCCGCAACTAAAAGGTGCCCTGGTAACAGCTTCTGTGATAAATGCTATTGCCAAAGGAATAGTTATGGCCAATGACCTTACCATATTGATTGAGCACGGGGGCTACTTGAGCCTTACTTATGACTGGGATAGGAATGTCCTCTTCCGCATGGAGAGAGAAGGCAAGGAGATGACAACGAGAATGGCTACCACTGAGAAGATACCAGTGGGCCCTGGACTCTTGAAGGAAGCTATTGCTCTGCTTGAAATGTTGGAAGAGGAGGATGATAGAGTGCCTAAAAGAGGAAAGACCAGACACTGGATAAAGGGAAGAGAAGGAAAGGGTTTTTTCACCAATACAGTGAAAGAGTTAATGATTGAAGTCACTACGGCTTACCTTGAGATGATGCGAATGAATCATGAAGATTTTAAAATGATATTGAAAGCTATTGAACCTGACATAACCCCATGTCAGGTGATGCGAGGTCACAAAAGGATAGCAGCAGCCAAAAGGTTGACACGAACTATACAATTCCTCGCAACAGGAGAAACTTACCAATCACTTAATTTCCAGTTTCGTATTTCGAGAGTGACTATAGCTTACACTGTGGATGAAGTGTGCAAAGCCATCGTAAAAAATATTGGGCCAGTTTGCCTTAAAGTCCCTTAATCACAGGAAGAGAACTGGTAACCGCCTCAAAATTCGAGGAGCGGTGGAATTACCCAAACTGTCTGGGAGCAACAGATGGGAAGCATGTTGTAATTCAGCCACCTCCAAATTTCGGTCCACATTACTTCAGTGACAAACATACACATTCCATTGTTTTAATGGCCATAGCCATTGTTGCAGATGTTGGTACAAATGCGAGGGTATCAGATGGAGGTGTATGGAATAAGTGTGGCTTATCACAAGTAATTGAAGATGGAATTATTTTCCTACCCCTCCCAAGTGCCTGCCACATGGAGATACAGAGGTGCCTCATGTGTTTGTTGGAGATGATGTTGATGCTTTTGCACTGAAGCCTCACATGATGAAACCGTATTCGCAAAATGGACTTAGTGCAGACAGGAGAGTTTACAGCTACAGGCACAGCCAAGCAAGGAGGCTTTCTGAGAATTTGTTTGGTATCATGGCAAACAGATGGTGTGTTTTTCTAACTCTCCTCTTGCTGAGCCCACAGTCTGTTGTCAATGTGGTATTGACAACCCTTATTCTCCACAATTACCTGGAAGCACCTCATCAAGAGAGGTGTACTGCCCTGCTGGAACAGGCCATAATGCCACAACTGAGGCCAAACTTGTACAGGAAACCTTCAAGGAATACTTGTGTAATGAATGTGCCATTGCCTGGCAGTGGCAAGCTTGTTAACAACATTCCTTTGGGTACAAATTCACATCTCACTAATAATTCAAGTGTTGCTCCACCCTGTTAAGTTGCTATTTAAAGTTATTATTGGGACCTTAGACTATGGTTCATGTTGGGCATTTTTTTCACACACTCCTTGAAGGTGATGAGGTGGTTCAAACTGGAAATTTGGCTAAGAGGCAGCTTTTGCTTTCAAGGGAAAATATGTCACTTGTTAATAATTGTTCCTTCTTGAGTTAAGTACAGCCCCACCTGCACATCTAAAGCATAGTTTAAAATTTGATGTGTGTATGCTTTCACCAATTTGTTGTTATGACATAACTGTATGATACAATAATTGTCAAATAACATATCCCTGAAAAAATCAACAATTATATTTTATAGCAGTAAAAAGTAGGAAATTCTTCTGCTCTGTTCTTTAACCTCATTTTATTTAGCTAATGATAGTGTTGTGAGTCTTGCAGCAACCTCATGAACCCTGAAGCTCCTGAGGGACTGTGAGTGAAGTGAGACTGGCCCATAATTTGATGAGACTGATCATTCACTTCAAGTTTAAAAAGGATGTCACTTATGCTCTTCTATGCTATCAGTGTGGTCCTCCTATCAAAACTCGCTAAATTTTCAGATACGCATTTTGAAAAGTGGCATTGAGTAACCCCTTCTTGGGCATATGA
>BLAZ01000676.1:837154-839654 GCA_014633955.1 Acropora tenuis
AATTTCAAATTGTGACACTTATATGCTCTTACTTCTTATTGCATCTAGTTTACTGGCATGTCAATGCTTGTCCCACTGTATGACCTAAGTCTAAAGGAGGTTGGAGATGCTGGCATAGACGTCAATGTTTTGCTGACGCTGGATTGTCAATGCTTATCCCCCTGTACGATCTAAGTCGGGGAAGAGTTGCAGTTTTACCTGTAGAAGCCTCCCAGATCCTTGATCATTGCCAACATGTACATGTCTGGTGCAAGAAAGCAAAAAAACAGTAGATTCCAAGTGGGATCATTCATGCGTTTGCAGAAGTCTAAGAGGGTCCTACAACTGGGTGTATCTACATACTGCTGGTCTCCTTCTTTCCTCCCTCTAATCACCCTGCCCCACAATTTCTAGAGAAACTCTTAGATTCGATGGACACGGGAGATCTAGTTAGTTAGCTGAAGGCACCTGGTATACTGATAATGACAGGATACTGCTGGTTTTTTGTCTTACCACCACTGTCACATTCTAAGGAATACCTCAAACTGATAGTTAGCATCACAATGTTTAGGTAGACAATGTAGCTAGACAGCTAGAGGAGACAGAAGAACTTGAGGCACCATGTAAGAAGAAAGCCACATGGTACATTCTTTTTCCTAATTGACCTTATCAAGCCCTTAGTAAGCCAAGGTTTACCAATTCTGGACTGGACTTTCTTATGTGAACTTTTTTCAATGGGAGAGATCTATTGCAAGCCGACGTGTACTTATCAATAAATAATTTGTAAGCCTCAGAGGAGTCAGTAGATTGAAGTACGTCATGCCAATCTAAACTTTCAAGCTCTGCCTGAATTTGCCTTAGATTGTTTTCATTTTTAAGTCTAAAAGTTATGTACCTTTCAGGATTCGACACACGCTATTTTTCACACATAAAAGCAAAAATTGGAAGGTGATCAGAGATATAATTTACGAAAAGGCCACTAATTGAGTGGCTTAGCAGATCATTAGTGAAAATATTGTCTATCAAAGACGCTTTGTGAGCCGTAATCCGTGTGGGACGGAAAAAACATTTTAGAATACAAGGTGTCTAAAAATCGACTTGTTGCTTGATGTTTGGAATGGTTCATTAAATTTACATTCCAGTCACCCCAATAAGAAAACAGACTTACTTTCTTTAGAAAAACTATTGAGAGCAATATCAAGATCACATAAGAATTCATTTAAATTTGATCGGGTGGTCTAAAAACAATCCCAGCAATAACATTCTTATCACTTGTTCTATTGATTTCAATAAACATCGATTCTGCCCCTTTATTGTCGATAAAAGCTAAATCTTCTCATGATTTGAAATTCAAATAGTCGACAACGTACAAGGCAACGCCTCCGCCTGAACGGTCATTTTGATGTTTATGTAAAAAATTGTAACCGGGAATGTCAACACAATGAAAAGAGTCATCAGGCCAAGTCTCTCAGATACCATTAGTCAGAAATTCCAAAAAGTTAGAAAAATTATCTATTTTGTTTTTGATACTCCCAGTATTCAAGTGCAAAAAAAAAAAGATTTGTACTGAATGAGTTCCGATCATTCTGATTGACATTAAGACGATTTTTTTCCTCGGCTAGCACGTTATTGAAACTACTGTACTTACTTGGCTATAAGCTGACAGTGATTTTTGTACAAATCTACACTTAATTTGGGTAAATTTGAAGCTGTAGAAGAGGTCTCAGCTTATAGCTGGGTATTTTTTATTAAAAAAATTTTCTTAGCAAATGAAAACAGTAACAAATGAACATGTTTTCACTTACAAGCCAAGCTAAATAGAGAAGGAACCAACACTTATACTTTTTTGGTTCCTCCAGTACAGCGTTAGCTTAAGGTACATCGTTGGTTCTGCTTCTTCAGGCGCTTCCAACACTTCTAGAGCCAAACGAATCGGTGCGCCCTCTCAATCGAGATATCCATTCCTAGCTTCTCCCAAACCGCCTTCTTCTCGGAATCCCGCCACATTTCCTTGTCCGATTCCTCAATACCATTCACCCTGATGTTATTACGTCTAGACTGGTTCTTGAGATATTCAGTCTTCAGCTGCTGGGCCTCTATATCTGAGACAATTTTATCGACCATTTCGTAAGGTTTGTCTAACTTAGCCTGCAGCGGCTTCAGATCCTCAATCTCCTTTTGGGAGTACGCCAGACTAGCTTTAATTGAGGACACCAAACTCAACACGTCATTGACTCTCGAATTTAGAGAGTTTACTACAGAGTCAAAGATTGTACGGACCATTGATTCTTGAACCGTGCCCAAGGACACGAACTCTTCGCCAAGATTGCCGCCATTGCTCTCACTTTGAGTTTCGACAACACCTCTTTGCACACCGGCACCTGGCTTCTTTTTCTGTGGCATAACAAATCAAATATAAAGTATTTAACTCTTATGAAAATTGAATATGAAGGATAAGTGTGATTTTAGGCTCTTGTATTAGCTTAAATTCAACATGAACATGGAGCGTGTTCAAAGCAGG
>BLAZ01000676.1:864360-866860 GCA_014633955.1 Acropora tenuis
CTAAGGCAGGGTCAGGGCCAAAGGATATGCATTATATTACGATTTTGTTCTGCTGCTGCCACTGCAGATTCATAAACTGTCGGAATCCTTTGTTGCTGGTGATGGAGTTTTGAGAATCCACCTCTCTGTGCCGGTGGCTCTCTGCAGCAAGATTAGAAATAGGAAGCTGTTCAGTTCGGGCATTGGGTGTCACTAAGCATTAGGGACCTTAAGAGAGGAAAAGGAGAACGCCAATGCCGACGTTGACCAGAGGGAACCTTGCACTACGCATGTGCAATACAGTCAGCCTTGGTTTCGTCACGTTCTGCCCGGTTGGCCCTAACGTCAAAATCCTGCATTTGCTGCTCTCTAGAGAACGTCAGTGTATTTAAATATATATTTCTTTCGAAAATGTCACGGTAAATGCATCTCACTCGATTTTGACCTTCTGAAATTATACACAAACCTGAAATATTATTTTTACGTGGTGTTCTCTGCTCAAATTCAGCAGCCAGTCGATGATGTGGACATACGAAGACTATGACCGAGATAACGATAAACTGTCGGACGAAAAGAAGAAGAAAGCAGAAGAAGATGTGAGTAAAGCAGAAGAAATGAGAAGGCAATCTCTGGAGACCTTTAAGGAAATCACCGAAAAAGAAACAAGCCAGAGGCTCTGACACAATGAATTACCTGTAAGAGATAAGTGAAGTGGAAAGTAAACAACGAGCAGAAAAGTTAGAATTTAAGCTAAAGGAAATGGAGAAACAGAGTGAGTTACAAAGGGAAGAGCTGAAAATGAGAAAGCAAGAGCTAGATGACAAACGAAACCAAAATGAAGCCATGCATCAACAGATGATGATCGATGCAACAACAGCAGTTACAGCTACTGATGCAAAAGCAACAACAGCAATTTACTGTTATGATGTCTCTCCTGGAGAAGGCACTTGCTGCCGAGAAGTAATGCTTATTGACCTTATTACTTATTTTGTTGCACATGTTGACAGTTATGATGTGACATTTTCTATTTATCACTGTTCATGAAGTTTTCTACATTGACCACACTAATTGCATTATTTTTTTGTTGACCCGAAAATTTATTCGGATTTTTTTAATATTGGCACCAATAGTATTTTTACAAAGCTTGTATAAATCAAGGTTGCCATTAAATAGGAACTGACCGCAAGTTGTGTTTCTCTTGGGGAAGGGGGGGAGGCGGCTTAGCAAGCAGTGTGTTTGAGCTAGACTGACTATTCTTACTGCATTTCTCCTTCCAAGACTATGATGTCTGTATCTTCTGCTAGCATTTTTTGGCCAATGTCAAATGTTTGAATCCTATCATGAAGAGATGCCTTCCCAAACAAGGATGAAGCTTTCCTGAGTTCAATCAAATGATTTTTAACAGTATTACCAATCACGGAATGACAACTGTTTACAGGTTAGACGTGGAAACGTTTTCAGGTATCACAATTAGCTGAAATATTCTTCATTGCTTGATCGTCTAATGGATTACTTATTAAATGACAGAGAAAATTATAAAGACTGAAGATTTAATTTTTTCTGTGGAGCAAATTTGAATCTAATGATAAGTGCCTGCTGTTAAAAATAATTATTGAGATATATGGAATGTAATACATATTACATGGTTGCCTCATCCACAAGATCTTGAAATTCCCTGCCTTTTCCATGACAAATGTAAAATTTCCCTGAGCAACTAAATTACAACAATCACAAATTAGTCCTGGTAATGGCTCCAACCTCCCTTCACAGCCAACATCTCCACCCATTTGTTTATGCTTTCAGAAAGTCACATGCAGTGTACGTGGATTGATAGTTTCTTAGGATAACATGGAAAAAGACTGATTTTCTTGGAAACCCAAAATCACTTTGTCATTTAATTTCTACCAATCCAACACATCTTATGTCTGTAAAATGTACCCAAAAATTGGACATTACAAGCCTGCATTACAAAGACAAACAGTATGATTATGAGAAATATAACAATTGTGCTAGACAACAAGCACAAGTAATATCAATTTCGCTTTTCCCCGATGTCTCCCAAAGACTTAAACATGAATATGCCTGCATGTACTCTTTTTAATGAACAAAATAAAGGACCAAACCTCCTGAGTATTAGCACATGATCTGTATTGGGAAAACAAAATATACAAGCAGAAAAGGTCTCTTACCACTGCTGTGGTGAAAAAAACTGTAAGCCTTAAAAATTGTTTTGTGTTTTACAAACAAGCTTATTACTTTGCGTTCGCTCATGTCGACCCTTTCATCCTGCAATCTTGCATGTTGAGTTCTCTGAATCCTCCAAAAAGTATGGGATGTCGGGTGGCGATGTAAAGCCTTGATTTGGTTTGGACTGAAGATGGCGGATTTATCGAGTGCTATACAAATGGTGAATGATTTGGTAACAAGATTAGATAGGTTAAATGAAGAGGCTGACAGATTTGATGTTGGAACATTGGTTTTAAGACTTGATGTTTTGCATAGAATGCTAGTGAACCTCGAC
>BLAZ01000676.1:933130-935630 GCA_014633955.1 Acropora tenuis
ACAGTGTTAATGATAACTCACAGCTTAAACAGTCCTTTTTTGCATTCATAGCTCATCTACCAGTCTACCTGTTTAGTTGATAGTGCAATAGATCTTTTTGCAGATACGGCGGCCATATTGATTTCTATTGTTTCAAAAGACATTATGGGATGCTCAGGGGGCAAATTATTATGTATTTGCCCCCTGAGCATCCCATAATAGCTATTTGAAACAATAGAAATCAAAATGGCCGCGGTAGCTGCAAAAAGGTCTATTACAAGTCATCTTTTTTAGTTTTAAATCTAGAAAGGCTAATTCTCTCTTTGATTACATCTTGTCTGGGGGGTCTTTGAAGAGGTGCCATGATGTGTCTTGTGACACTTGAACGCTGTTCACCCTCTTTGTGTGATGTAACTTTGCTTGCTGACTCAGTTTGCTCAATGGCACCACACAGCATTTTCTGGAGGTAGCTGTAGTTTTTTGCCTCCAGCACGGGATGAGCATCATATCTCCTTTTAACCTTGCTCCAGGCAAGTTTAAATCGGAGCTCCCCCTCCCGTTCACCACTTTGGATTTGTGCCTGAAACATTACAATAATAATTTTAATACAGAATCCTGTATCACCATTTGTTGCATAATTTATCAGTAAGTGCTCCCTCAGAACCAAGGTAACAGAAATTTGTTGTATAATGTTTTGTTTTTTTCTATCACTTTTATAAGAGTTTGCGCCTGAGATTTGCCCTGACTTGTAAAATAAGGTTAATTTAAGTTATAAAGGAAAGTTAGCTTCAAGTCCTAATGTTGTAGCATTGAAAGGTTGTAATTAGCAACTATTTTACATAAAAACCCTCAAGTTATGTTTCATCACAGGGTTAAAATAATTTTAACCCTAACCCACCCCCCCCCCTCCAAAAAAAATTGTTCTTCAGCTTCACAGAAGTAATACTTGTGCTGTTCAATTTGGAAAGTAATAACGTGATCAACTATCCACATGAGCACCGACATGTACTATTCAATTTTGGAAACCATAATTTGATAAACTATCCTGAGTGAAAGGACACTCAATTGAACAAAATTTAACACAACATGCTACTGTCTTACCTGTTGCCTCGAAGCATTGTTATTATGATCAAGGGCAACAAACTTGGTTGCTTCCTCCATCACCTTGTGGGAATAGCGTGTGTGTTTGGGAAGATGTTTGAGGTAAAGGGAATGGTATGCTTCAAGTGCTGTGGTACGTACACAATTAGTGAGGTGAGGAAGAGTCTTCAGCAGCCTTATGTCATGAACAATTTTAAGCAGTTCATTATGTGGTGGAGAACCTGGAGTGAGCCACTTTTTTCGGAGCATACCTTCATCAAGAGCATCATGCTGACATTTTGAACACCTTGTTGCTTGGAAACTCATGTCTATTTACTACATGGTTTGTTATTGACAACCATCTCTCCTTCAGATTTTCTACATCACTCTGGCAAGTCTCTACACTCCACCAAAAGTGATTTGTAATCGAAGGAACCCATTCGCCCAACTTTTCACAACCCCTTTTTGAGGATGTCCTAAGTTTTTTTTGGACATTCTTGCAGAAATGCCATGGATCAATATGATGTTTTTTATCTTTTTGTTCCTCCCTCATGTATTTCTTAATTTGGGGATGGGAATCAAACCCCTGCCACATCTACCCCAGCCTCCTCAATGGTGTTGAGTGTTTCTATAAAACCTGAAAAATAAGCCAGCAGATAGTGCTAAATTTCCTTCACCTTTCACTCCAGGAATGGAAGGCTGTGATTGCCAGGTAAAGGTACAACCATTCAAGCAATTTATTTTGACAGAGTACTGGGTCCCTTCATTTTCTCTTTCCTAGATCTCCTTTGTGTTCACTGGAGAATCACATTTTGGACAGAATTGGAATAGTTCTCTAAGATTGTCTTCATAAACAAGCAAAGTTCTTTTAGCACCAGAAGTATTGAAGCATTCCTCATTTTCATCTACACTACGTGCTGTACTTGTTTGAGAGGACTGAGATGAGTATTCATGATCAGAATCATAGTCAATAGCAACAGTTTCAATTTCTGGGGATGGTGGGCAGAAATTAAGCTCATCAGAATCAGTAGAGACACTTTGAAATTCTTGGTAGGCTGGTGGAGAAAAATTAGGCTCATCAGAGACTTCTGCTTCTTCAGATAGGGTTGCATGTAAGGGAGCAATTTGGGATCATGTGTACTATAGGTGGCCTCGGTCGATATAACGGCCGCTATGTCGACCGCTATATCAGTAGACTGTCGACCAACTCTCGGGGGCTAGTCGGTCGACAGTCGACCGGTGGTCGGCCGACAGTCGAACGATATAGCGCCCGATCTGTCGGTCGACTGTCGGCCAACATGTAGCGATCAACTGCCGGCCAACTATCGGTCAAGTGTCGGCCAAGTATCAGTCCATTGTTGGCCAAGTATCGGTCAAGTATCTGTTCAATTACTAACTTCCATATTAGTCAAATGAAATAGGCTAACAAAGATGCTTTTTC
>BLAZ01000676.1:962543-965043 GCA_014633955.1 Acropora tenuis
TATAAATGTATGGCACTAGGCATTATGGTTACTTGATACAATGCTTCTAACACAATTTCTTACTGACAAAGAAGTTACATGATTTTGGAAGCAACTTTTAATAACTGTAACACATTACAACATTACAACATTTGGTTTTCTTCATTTACACTTAGCAAACATTTAATCACAAATGGAAGAACCAGTGCTTACAGAGTCTGTGTCTCCTTCATCATCTTCCTCATTAGCCACCACTTCTTTTGATAAGCTGTCAAGCTTTGGCTGTTTTGCAACTTTCAATTTGTTAACAACAACAATGTTACTTCCTTTTAAGCAATGGTAGTTAATATTTTGCCCTGGTGCAGCTTTAACCTTAACAAAACCTTGCAAAATTAGGGCTTTGGCCAAAGGAACACACATTTCATATTTGCCCAAGGATCTGTATTTAACATTAAGCCCTTTCGCAAGTGGATGCAATTGTTTTGTAGCAACAATATTGCGCATTGAGCCAGTATCAAAATAGCATAACATCACAATGACAGAACTTTGCATTGTAATGTCTTCCAGTTCTGCACTCTCCTTATTGCTTGATTCTTGGGAAGGACCGAGATCTAGTTATAGAAGAGGGAAAAGAAATAAGAATCAGTGTTGATATCATCCTGTTTAGAAAATTGCTCATTAATTCCTGACATTATTTCTTAACTCAATTATGGACATTTTACCATTTGAAAGAATCATATCACCTATAAGGAAAAACTACCAAAAATTATGGAAATAAACTGATTTTTACCATCTTCAGAGTTTGTACTACTAGTGTCATCATCTCTGGCCTTTCTTTGCCCTTTTGGCAGGTATACATTCAGCCTGTTAAAAAAACAACAACAAAGATTCTGATTTCAACTTCTGAAAGGTTTGAACCTAGTTAATAGGATTTATGGCCGCATAACTAGGTGAAATATTATTCTCCATGAAGTCTGTAGTCCTGAATAGGAACGATGCTGACAGTGACTTTTCAACAACTTTTGCAGAGGTCATTATAAGAGTCAAAGTGTAATGCTGTGAGAAAGATTTAAAAGTTAACAGTCCTTAGACAGAAAATTGTTAGGAGAAAAATCCTCTAAAAGCACTGCTCTAGTATTGCAATTATCAGTTTACCTCATAGTCATAACCATCACTGAGGCGCCTGCATGTTCTTCTCATGTGCCCACTGAATAATGTGTTGCCTTATGCACTCTACAAAGAAAACAAATTTCAGTTACTGGTAATTCCTTGAACTGGTGATCATATCAACAGCGAGAACTCTGAACTCAGCTTTCTATGACAGACCATTCTATTACCAATGATCAGTACAAGAATTCATCAACATGCAAATTGTAAACTATACAAAGATATTACACAGGGTTGTCAGAAAATTTTGAATTACATGTCTCTGGCTATATTGTGGAAGTAGCTGCCTGATTTTGCCATCTTTTTATTAAGAATCAGAACAATAGCCTAGCAGAATAGCCAGCCAAAAACATGAAATTGGTGGTGATTTTTGCAAACTGCTACAGCAGTACCAGTATGTTTGAAAACCCTGATGACAAGTTACTGGTAGGTCATGACCTTCCCCTTGTTTAATCCACACCTCTAACATCTTGTAATGAACACATACCCCGTCCAAAGCCAATTTGTGATATTTGGCATCTTTGTTCCAGTCTTGACGCCAGCTCCTCAAGTTTTAAAGCTTCTGTATGGCTGTTTTTAAAGTGTACTTTTTTATTCCCAGGCCATACTTTTCCTGCCTCTCGAACAATGAGTGACGTCCTACAATTGAGAGAGGTTGTTTGATTTAGAAACCAAGCCATGCTAACACCAATTTGAGTACAAACAGAACATTTAAAGGGTCTATAAGTAGCAAGTAAAGGGGAAATATAATAAGTTGTAAGTAAAGGACAAATATGAAAATTTACAATAGTATAGACTTTAATTAGTATAGACAGATTACTTTAAATGAATAGATCACTACTAATCACTGAGTTACTTAAAATTATGCTTACTTTTCCAGGTATGCTGTTTTAGATTTGGCATCCCACAGTTTCTTATCCTCTGCTTTTATTTTGTTCTTCATAAATGTGACATTGTCGGGTTTTTTCATCACATCTGGATTCTTTTCCTGCTTTGGAGTGTTTAATAAATCACTTATCTTTGCTATAAGTGCAATACGACGTCCCATAGGCTGGACACCTAACTCTTTTTTCAATTGCCACTAATGCTTCACTAATGATTTGCTCATCTATAAATTTAATTCAAATTGAAAAGAGAAATATTAGCATGTACCTGCATGCAAGTAAATAGGGACTTTAAATAGGGACTTAAAGCAAATTGCTGCAGCTGGCGCTGATACGGATGCTGGAAGAAATTTTCCCCAAAAAGAGACACTGCACATGTATGTTGGTTGCATCCAGTCATAGCCTGAAATCTGAATACGTGAGTCGGGAGGGTTTGCTGTACTATAAGGCCAAGTAAAAAAAAAAAAATT
>BLAZ01000676.1:973935-976435 GCA_014633955.1 Acropora tenuis
TTTTAGAGAGAAAGCGGACTTGTCGTGCTTACCAAGATCCTAGTATGACAAAATTCAGCACTTGTTATCATATCCGTGACCTAAGTACGTATAAATTATACTTATATGTAATCACCGAAAACACCGCTAAAAGATTTAATCACCTTTTCAGTGTACGGAGCTTTGTGATGTGGCGTTGGGTGGAAGTCGTCCGTGATTTCCATGAACTCTCAGCGATATTCCATTGTCTTCATAGTGGTCTTTTAGCCGGCGAAATCGAGAATAGCTTATTCCATACCACCGAAGAAACATTTCTTTGCAAATTGGTCTGGACTGAAAAGTAAAAGCACTCCGATGACTTCGCTTTCGTTTTTCTCCAGAGACTTCCACTTAAGTAAATGGTTGGATGTTGGCCAGAATGACCGTGTGATAGTTCCATGCAGTTGTGCAAATTCTCAAGGATGAGTGCTTCAGAAAATTGCCGAGAACAGGTTTTTGCCATAAGAGCAACCACATCCATCATGAAGAAAGTTTTTCACTTTCAACTCCATCTCTTCAATTTCAGTTGTGAACAACTGTCCACTATCGCATTCAGCCATGGTTTGTGTGACAGGATGATGAACTGAAACAAGTTGCAGATTTCCAACTCGTTCCCCTGACAACGGGAGCGTATGCAAATTTTGACATGACGATAGTGTGCCATTGCTTACTCTTCTATTTTGTTGACATTACTTTTAATTTTAAACTTTCAAAACAAATAAATACAAAAATGTAATGTAGTGGGAGGTTTCTATGCAGTGGTTTAGGAGGTAAACAACGCACTTTAAACCTCACAAATTTGTAGATTACGGAATGTAGTCCTTTTTGTGGGAGCCACAAGAATTTGTGGTGATTGATATGGCATAACCTACATGCAAGATAACATAACTGTTGACAGACAGGCATTGTTTTTTTCCTTTAATCTTATAGTCATGTATAGGGTTAATTTATTATTTTGATTTATTTTGAACTGATTTGGTTTTCCTTGATCACGTTATTATTGATCTGGTTTTTCCAGGAAACCATGCCAACAGGGGAAGCACCAAAGTAACATTGCCTGTGCTCTACTGTTTATTGGGATTACTTTCATTTTGGACAATGCAGTTTATGAAATCCCTGACTTGTAAATAAATGCCAATGCTGTAGTAGCTATTATCACTAAGTGGGTTAAAATTTTGTATTATTCAAAACAAAAATGTACCCCCGATACTTCATTGTCAGGATCTGGAGGAGGACCATCTGGGTGATTGCCATATGTGTCCAGATCAGAAGGCATTTCTTGTTCAAAAACTTCTGTTATACCAGCATTGGGAGACCTATAGCTGAGCAGACATCCAGAGGCCCAAAGGTGAGGTGGAGTTTTGTTATGCTCAATAATGATGTTGAATGGTAACTGAATCTCGTTGTTAATCGATCCAAGAGTCTTTGTATTCTTGGAAGGAAAATGTAGTGCTGAGCATACTTGTCTGTCATCACCAGTATCTAACAACAAGCAGTCCTCCAAAAATAAGAATATAGATTGAAATACTGACACCACACACTCTACAACATCCCTCCAGAGCCTTTCAATTAGAGTGTTCCGCACACTTGGTCCTGTTAAAAAACTTCCACGGTTTTCTCCACAAAACCATACAAAACTCTCCAACAGCTAAATTTTCTCCGCCATTATCAGCCCTAACACAAGAAGGATATCCCCATTCAGATACTGCTTGTTGAAAGAAACCCAAAAAGTCGTTACCCTGTTGTTATTGTTTACTCTCAGGTACACTATGGCTCTTGAAATACCATCAACACATTCATGGATGCAAAATCACCAGTGCCTCAGTTTCATATTAGCGTCCATATGCCACAAATAATTCTTGTGTGGATTACTGTATGGCCGACGTAATATTCTTGATCCCTATCTGTTTGCCCTCTTGATACACAGAACGAAATTACTTGATTCCACAAATGTAAGCGAAACAGAAATATCTTAAACTATGGTGAAAACATTATGCACAGCATATGTTTCCGTCAGTGAATCCGTGACTGCTTTTCATTATTCTGTATTAATGGAAGCCATGGAAGTGGACCACTTTTTGTAAAGTTTCCGTCAATTTTACGTGACACGAAACTTTTGTTTCGGTCAGCGTAATCACATGATAACGCTGTCTGAGAACTACGCCGGGAAACCTGTCAAAAACGCTCAAAATGAAGCCCTGCATGTTTATTTCAGGTGGCTATTGATCTGAATGGAGGCCATATCTAGAGTAGTTGGCCAGGTTATTCAAACTAAAGAAAATATGGTTTGTTGCCTTTTCCATTGATAGTAAATTACTTTCTTAGCTTGTTCATGGCTGAAATCAAATTTATAATGAATCGTGTTGAAACAAACATCGTGCAAATTATTCTTAATTTTCACAAGAGATCTGAAACTACCAAGTATGGCGCGACTTTAGGGACGTAACCCCTTCAAAATTCTCCCAAGGAAGGAGTTGAACCT
>BLAZ01000676.1:1028935-1032222 GCA_014633955.1 Acropora tenuis
TATTGACTTTGAAAATTGAAAGCGAGGCTAAACGTTCTGGCGCCGGTATGTCGTTTAAATTCCAGCAGCTGATAAAACTTTGATGTTGTTAAGACCAACCCTCAAAATTTGAAGTCAATCGGTTATATCCTCTTTGAGTTATAAACGCTCAAAGTTTAGCCTCGTTTTTACTTAAAAATACCTTTAGGGCACTGAGACCAAGCATTTCGGTCCGTAATATTGGAAAATTTTTAACCCCTTATAGCTTTGCGAGTATTTAATCATTTGTTTTGAAATTTAGCAGTAATGCAGCCTACATCGAAGCGTATCTAAGGCAAGCAATATCAGTGCATAGGATCAAATCGTTGCAAAGTCATAAGCTGTTGAAATTAGGGTTAAAAATAGGGTCAAGGTTACAATTTAGGAACCAATTTCAACAAAATGGACACCAAACCATTCCTTAGAACATCAGCAATCATATTTATACACTTAGGGACCTCTAGTTCGAGTAACAAGTTCCCAAATAATCTATAAAATGGTCAAAGTGCACCCTTAAACTCTGACCTGAGCCTGCGCACAAGCAAACGTTTTCTATCGGGAAAGAATGTACAAGAAAGTTTACCCAGCACCTTGTACACCATTTCTAATAGTTGGTTTGCTTCTAAGGTTGCCAAAGAGGCAAAAAGATGGAGGAAAAAAAGTGTGACTTACCCCTTCAAAGGCTTGTGTAGATAATTACTTCACTAAGGCCGCATTGAAATTTACCTCACAACTCGTTGACAAGAAAATTCATAAAAAATTCCAAAAGAAGCCGTTGTGTTCCAAACGTTCCAGAAATGTTAACAAAGACATTTTACACTATCCGTATGAAGCCCTTTGAGTTAAAGCTAAAATTCTTCTTTTTACACGTGTTTTTTATGGGGGTTGTCCCAGGATATGTATCCAATGATTCAAGATGATTTCACACTTTCGTTGCAAATCGAGTCCAGACCATTCGTGAATACTCTGAACCAAATCAGTGGGGAAGAGTGGACACAAAGGAAAACCCTGGGGATGAGGCTTCTTGAGGTTTGAGCGCCGAAGAACTAGTGAAAAGTCCCAGGTGGTGGAGTGGGCCAGACTTCTTATGGAAACCCCATGACGATCAAACAACTGACGAAGCAGCAACAATTTCGGAAAACGATCCAGAAGTCAAGAAGATTACTTCCTTTGCCATCTTGACGAAACCATTTGCGAGCCTTCTAGACCGTCTTCAGAATTTCTCTGATTGGCATCAGGCCAAGAGAGCTGTTGCACTCTGTCTTCGCTTACAAAGAATGTTTAAGAAAGGTAAAGGAAAACAAGAAAGTACCATGAGCAAGACACCGCAAGGACAAAAGGTTGGGGCGAATCTCGAACCAGTCGGTGTCGAAGAGCTACGTCTCGCTGAAATCGAAGTAATCGAAGCAACTCAGAAAGAAGCCTTCCAGCAAGAGCTTGCATACCTTCAAGGCGTCAGATCAAACCAAGAAAGATAGAAATGCAGCTTCAAGAAGGGCCTATGAAAAAAGTGAGCCCAATCCGACGTCTAGATCCCTTAAGACATGCCGATCTGCCCTTCCAAGAAAGACACTCGCTGATACTTCCAAAGAAGGGGCATGTTACAGAGCTGGTGATACGCCGTCATCACCAAGGCCGTGGCATCACACATGCAAGTATCGGATCATTAGTGGAAACTCAGCAGTAGGGCATTAGATCTCCAAATGTGACAAGTGCCGTAGATATCGAGGAACCCCCCAGGCCCAGAAGATGGCCGATCTGCCTGCAGACCGTCTTGAAGACCGTCTTGAAGAAAATCCACCATTTGCTTACAGTGCCGTAGCCTATTTTGGTCCTTTTTTCATAAAGGTAGGTCGCCGAGAACTCAAGTGATACAGAGTCCTGTTTACCTGTATGTCGTCACGTGCAGTACATCTTGAGACAGCAGCATCACTTACAACGGACTCTTTCTTAAATGGCTACCACCGTTTTATTGGACGCCATGGTCCTGTGAGGCAACTGAGGTCAGAGCAAGGAACAAACTTCATCGGCGCAAGCAAGGAACTAAAGGCAACACTTTCAGAAATGAACCAAGGTACACTAAAGAAAAAGATTGCAAGGACTTCCTGCAACTGGATCGCATGTAAGATGAATGCCCCTTCTGCGAGCCATATGGGCGGCACCTGGGAGAGACAAATCCGTACTGTAAGAAGTGTGCTTAGTGCTCTCCTGCTGTTTTATAGTCATGCAGTGAGCCATGTTACCGGTACATTGATATGTTTGCACTAAATCCAAGGTAAGGCTAGCCACTCATATAAGCACTGACAGTACTGATTAGGGTTAAGCACTAATAATACTGATTAGGGTTCAGGGTTTAGGGTTATATGCCTCAGTGCTTTGCCCACCTAGCACTTGTGGCGTTGCCCACTTATGCAAATGAGGCTTAAGGACGAAATTTTATTAGGGGGGTAGGGTTAGTGGTGAATTGACCCAAACTTGGTATGGAGCTTCAGGACAGTTTGCCTCATCAGATGGTGGGTCGGTCATTTCGGCCTCACTGCCAATTTAGGAGATTTTTGCATCTTTGTTTTTCTTTACTTTTTGATGCTTAACCTAATTTGCATATCTGCATCATGTCTTATAGCTCTGGCCATGATCTTCTCAAGATTGTCATAAGATGGGCCTTGGTGACGTGAACCCTCCAAATCAATTTTGGGTCGATTCGCCCTCAACCCCACTGAGATAAGACACAGCTTGGTCTCGAAGGTTAACTACAATACTTTAAAATATTGTGGTTAACCTTAGGCATCAGGTTTAGTGCAGAGGACATCACCCTGAATTGAATCTTAGAGCAGGAGTTTGTAACATGGTGATGATCCCTGCAAAAAACACTGGTGTCTGTTTACTTCTTTTTACTTCTTTTTAGTAATCCATTACTTTCATTTCTAGTCAACAGAAGCATTCCCACATTCCCATAACCCAATTTGCATGATGTCAAGATTTTTTTACACGATCTGTCTTATCTCAGTGGGGTTGAGGCCGAATCGACCCTAACTTGATTTGGAGGATTCAGCTCACCAAGGCCCATCTTATGACAGGGTGGTCGTTTTGCCCCCATGGCCCAATCTTGAGATGGTCATGACATGGGTCTTTGTGGTCTGTAAACCTAAATTTGCATAATGTCACGATTTTTTTACACGATGTGCAGGCTTGACATGCGACATCAGTCAGCTCATTTCTGATCAATTTTGTTGTGGTTTCCTGGCCCCCCCCCCCCCCCCCCCCTCCTT
>BLAZ01000676.1:1032232-1034732 GCA_014633955.1 Acropora tenuis
CCCCCCCCCCGCCACTCGTCATGTTTATCGCAACAAGGGTATTATCCTGTAACTAAGAGACTTGACATCTGAGCATCACGTGGGGCCATCCCTAGGGATTGGTTACCCCAGCTTGTGTATTATCCCTGACGATGTGCAGCAGACCTCGGATCATAGTTATGCCGGGGGTTTCATTGGGTTACCAACCCAACTCATTGTTGCTGGGGCATGTAGTTGTAAAAGGCATATTTTCCGATGTTTGATAAGAGCTAAGGGTTGTGAAGGGCGTATGAGCCCATGACTGATCAAGGTATTTAGTCACTGGTTTATAAGTGGGAGTATCTGTTGGTCGTGGGTTCCAAGTCGTTGGTCGTGGGTCCCAAGTCGTGGGTTGCGGGTTCCAATTCTTGGGTCGTGGGTTGTGGGTTATTAATTGGGAGGGATCTGCATTAGCGTGAAGACGGTTTTTTGGATCCGTTCGATTTCAAAACAAACTCTTTCAAGTCTACAACAACAAAAAATACAAGTTTTTTAAGTGTCAATTCCTGGGAAACCTATTCTATTCTTCATACAATAGACCAAAACTCTGAGATTCGTACAACTAAGAATAACTAACTAATAACTTAAGGTGCCCAAGTCGTGGGTCTTGGTGGGTCGTGGAAGGGATCTGCATACTTACACAACAAACAGCAACATTTATTCAGCAATAACTAAAAAGCACGATAATTGAGAGTTACTTGGTATTACGAAGCACAGTGTTATTCAACAGACATTCAAGCCCGTGATTTTTTTTTGTGCCTCAGCTATTTTCAAAAGGGTCATATAAGGAGGTTCTTTTTGTGCCCAGCCTCGATGGATTCTCTCGGCCTGGTTTATTTGGGGTCCAGAAGGGGCAAACGCTCTGAAAATGAACCCTCTCCTCAAGTCCCACCGTTTTAACCATTAAAGAGCATCAGAACAAAAGAAGAAGGGCTAACACTCGAAACGTCAGCTTTCTTAATCTTTCACGGTCGTTATTCAACCTCTATGAACTCATTTGATAAAACCAAATCTTTGTCATATCAAGCATAGTTACTTTGTTGTTTACCGGTATAGTGTAACTTAGTACTTAGATGGTGCACTGTTGATTCACAACACTCGGAGTGGGTCAACCTTTCCATGTTTATATTCTTCAATGATACTTGGCAATCTCCAGTCCGATCATGTTCATCCAATGGAACTTTATTTTTCAACGCTGGCTGGAGAACCATTAAATCTCTATCCAAGGCAGCACGTTCCAAGTATTTTGCCGGATTTTGCTGTCTTAAGAAGAAGACTTTGCTCGTTGGCGGGAAGCATTGAACACATCACAATTGCTTTTTGCTTTCGCATATTGGTGTTCAAGCTCTTTTAGGTCACACTGTAACGTATGAATATCATTCATCAATTCTCGGCACTCTCAACCTGCACTTTTAGTACTTTAAGATTTTCTGCCATTTCTAGAGCTCTTTGGTCCATGGGGCTTTGGTTTGGAACGATCGCTAAGCCAGTGGTGTCTGCGGCGGCTTCAGGTAAACATCGCTGGGGAGTTTCTCTCGTAGGTTTTTCAGCAGTGCTTGCACTTCATATAATATTCAGTAGTTTTGTCTCAAGTTGTGTGTGCTGTTGATGATTTTCTGCTTTGATATTATTGAGCTCAGACTCCAGTATACGCCTTTCTGCGAGTAATAACTTACCAGGAGATGGGAAGAAAGAGTCCAAATCCTCTGTTTTCAAAAGCTAATGATCTCCTTGAATGGAAACCCCTTGTTTCAAACTGAGGCGAAAGTCGTTCCAATTTCATAGTTGGGGACAGTGATTTTAGCCACATATGCACCTCCAATCTTTCTGCCACTGCAACCGACTACATCGAAAAGCAAATAATGCAAGAGTCTCATTCTGAAGCAAGCCTCTGATCGGATGATATGAAAAAGGCGCGGAAAACGTGCTTGTGTTCATGGTACGAGTGTCCTCACCGTAACATTGAATAACTCCCAAAAGAGAGTTACGTTTTCAGTATTTTCTGAAACAGCCTCCATTGTTGCTAAGGGAATCTGTCGCTGCAACAAGGGATGGTAAACACTTGCAGTGAGGGTGACTTAGCCCTTGGCTCTCTTATGTTTACTGTCAAAATGAGAAAATTCCTGCATGAGAAAATGTTCCTTGTCCTTGTGCATACTGATGGCAATTTTAGCCTTCAAAGTGCTCATTTTTGAACACAAAAGAGGGTCTGTCTGGATTTCCCCTTGTGTCGTTCATTTTATAAATGTAAAACGCATCTTTTACATCGCAATATTGTTTAAAATGCGTGATGGCCTCAAAGTTATGCCCACATGGCTCAGTCTCTTTTCTCACCTTCTGCTTTCTGTTTGAAATCCACTTTGTGTTTGTCATAGCAAGAGAGTTCTTAAAACTCTCTCGCTTGTTTGTTGATTTTGTGCCAGTCCTCTTGGTTGTCACCATCAAGAGGATGTATGCCGATTGCACCTGAGAGGGCTTCGCG
>BLAZ01000676.1:1037232-1039732 GCA_014633955.1 Acropora tenuis
CACAGTTTTTTTCCAATACGGACCGACCTAGGCTGTTGAATAGCATTTTTATTTTTTTCTACAACACAACGAAAAGACTCAAGCATTTTAGGGCTGTAATCTGGGTACAATTCGCGACAAAAATTTCTAGCGAGCAGATATTAATGAAAACAGAGGTAATCCAAGTTAAAGAAAGAGGTTTCACCTAAAGATTTTCATTTACGTAAAAATAAAGGTCATTCAAAAGGATTCCAGACAAGCTTGAAACATTTGTATGATTCCGCCTGCCGAGAGCAGGCCAGATGGGAAAATTCCGCGGGCTCCCGGAACCAATCAGATCGCAAGATTTGTTGAATTCCCCTCGCTCACGCGCTCAGAAAAAAATAATATAATCTATCTGTTCCACTAACCTTTTGGTATTTAAAACATCCGGATGGCAGAATAGGTTTCCCAGGGCAGTAGTCTTCTACCTGCCACGATTCAAACATCGGCATCATTTTCCCCTGTGGATTTAAGTAACGCAATAAGCGTTGGTCCAGATAAAAGTCAACATTCTCAAGAGAGAACAACAAGACTTATTACTTGCCCTTTGGAAGTTAGCCTTTTTTTTTTTTGCTGTGGCTGTCAAATTCAGGGGTGTTCTCACACACAGCTCCGCCACTGTCAATGTCACTCTAAAATAAATGAAATATGCGTCAAAAATTTGGCTGATATTATATAAACTAGATCTTGCAAAATTACAAATGACCTGTTTCTCCTAAAGAGACTTCTGTAGGGCAAGGGGCAGTGCCTCTTCCTCTTCCTGAGACTGATATCTAAGCCACCATGAGTTAACAATTTCTGTAATGTTGGAGAATTTTTAGACTTAACTGAGTGTACTGGTAATAAGTAAACAGGAAATGCCGGACGGCAGATTTCGCGAACAGTAGATAGATACTTACTGGACAGAAAATGGCGCACGGTAGATACCGAACGACAGATAGACTGACAAATGTGTCATAGGATGCCCCAGTGATATGGGAGGGTCACCCCACCTATTGCATTGCCTTAGAAGGGCAATTTCACCTCGCATTTTGGTCTCGTGAACTCACAGTTGGATTTTACGACACACGGTTGAAAATTGAACTGAAACAAAAATGTAATAACAGCTATGTTATCTTTTCTACGTTTTATGATTAGTTTCATGATTATTTATCATTGTGATTAAGCTTAGTTATTCTTAGTCATACAAATCTCAGAGTTTTGGTCTATTGTATGAAGAATAGAATAGGTTTCCCAGGAATTGACACTTAAAAAACGTGTATTATTTGTTGTTGCAGACTTGAGAGAGTTTGTTTTGAAATCAAACGAATCTCAAAAAACCGTCTTCGCGCTAATGCAGATCCCTTCCAATGAATAACCGACAACCCACGACTTGGGACCCACGACTTGGGACCCACGACCCACGACCCACGACTTGGAACCCACGACCCACAACTTGGAATCCACGACCCACGACCAACAGACACTCCCTTTATAAGCAAGTGTTAGGGTCAGAGACCTGTCAGCCAATGATCTCTTTTCTTGTTCTGACTGGGGCTTCATAACCCATAGCGGTTTTCTTGTTTTTCTTGTTGTTCTTGTTTTTCTTGTTGTTCTTGTTCTGACTGGGGCTTAATAACCCATGGCAGTTTTTTTGTATTTTTTTTTTTGTTAGAGAGAGAGCCACATTGGCAAAAGCATATGAGCTGATGCTACGCCTCAGTGTTCGTGTTCTCTCATTCTCATTTTCATTACATTACATTTTTTACCTTTTCATAGCATTTATGAAACCCCTCCCTCTCTTGGATGTCGTTCAAGTCAGCGAAGTCCTCAAACAGCTGCAGGATTGTGCTCTTAGTAGGGCAGGTCTTAAACACCTCAAGATGTTTCTCTATAGTTGCAGTTTCTTGAGGACTCCCACCTCCCTGGCTGTTCTAGAGGAGGTGGTCCTATCGAGTTCTTACACCCACCTTTTAACATGTGAGGTTGCTGATGTTACACAGGAAGGGGGCCGGGAGAGGACGGAGTTCTTTTTCTGCTGATACGCAAGGTAATTCACCACCCTCTTCACGCCAGCAGGGTCGGTGGATAGGTTGCGATGTGTGTGGTTTGTAGACAACTTGTTTCTCACTTCACTGGTTTGTTTTGGGCGAGCTCTACTGCAAAGACTTCAGAAATCGCCAACCTCTGCGAATCGGTCCACGTCTTATTAGCAGAAGACGCTTTCATCAGAGGGATTTCTAGTGACATAGATTTAGTTCGAGGTGAGGCCAAGTTCTTATTATCACGGGGGAGAGAGGATTCAGGATTGGTGGTGCTGGGGAATCTCGCAATAACCTTCATCGCTTGTGAGGCTGTGCGAGTGCAGTTTTTCCTCACGTAGGCCCATTGTTTTGTTAAAGTCCCATGGCTCATCACCTTTTCCACCTGGTGGGTCAGTGGTGTCGCCGAGGTCGTAGGTTTGCATTACGATGAATTTTCTGATGTGCGTGTGACCAAC
>BLAZ01000676.1:1057232-1059732 GCA_014633955.1 Acropora tenuis
TTTTGGTTCTCTTTTTTCCCACTGAATATGTTTTTTATCTTTTCAAAGTAGTATGAAAAACTTGTGACTTAGCTCCTTTAAAATTGCAATTGAACTAGGCCCAGTTGTTCGAGAGCATAATAGCCTAATCCAGGATATTAGCGTAAACTTTGTTGCATGATTTTAACTTTGCTCTGCCTTGGAGGATTTTGTGCACTTGCTGCACGATTCATACGTTGTCAAAGGTGTATGCGTATGCCAGACTAGCCGTCGACGCGCAAACTTTGGTTTCAACCATAGAGTCGATATTTAAACACGACATGTCCGCATGGTCTTGGAGCCTATCCCTTATGCCATATATTTGGGCCATAGGGGTTTTTGGGGGGCCCGCAATAGTTTCTTTTCTGCGGATGGCGTTCACTTAAATAGTAGGGGGCAATATAAGTTATATCACAGCCTTCGGGGAGCGGTACTCAAATCTCTTTCCGTTTTTACTAGCAATGGCAACCTCTAATTTTTTGTTGCTACTATTCCTCTCGATGGAATGTTACGCAGTGCTCTTAAAGTGCCCATGACACGAAATTTTTTATTATCTTATCGGAAAGAGCTTTCAAAATGATGAAGAATGGCATTTATTTTATTGTGAAAGCACTCTTCAATTTTTTGTGATTTCGCACCACTTTGTTTACCTTTTGTGACGTCACACATATCTAATTTGCATAAATCAAAATCTTGAATAACTCAGCAACCAAAAGTGCTATCACAGTAAAATAAACGCCATTCTTCATCATTTTGCAAGCTCTTTCGAACAAGATAATAAAAATTTCGTGTCATGGACTCTTTAATCCCTATTCTGTTTCTGTCAGCACTGGCTGTGTGTCAGCCTCTGATTTAATGTTTAGTCGCTGCGTCTTTGCGCGCAGCACTGGCTGCATGTCAGCCTTTGATTTTACTGTTAGTCGTTGCAGCTTATTTGCGCACGACACTGGCTGCGTGTCATTGCGTGCGGCACTGGCTGCGTGTCAGCCTTTGATTTTACTGTTTAGTTGTTGCTGGTTATTTGCGGACGACACTGGCTGCATGTCAGCCTTGGATTTTACTGTTTAGCATTGCAGCTTATCTGCACATGACACTGGATGTACACTGTTTTAGTTGTTTGGCTCCGGGAGGACCCGGAATATTATGATTTTGTTTTTCATGGGGTTTTGGCTCTGCTTTTTCATTTTTTCGGCGTCAGATGCCGTACGAGTGTACAATCTTTATTCGGCCACCCTAAATTCCTAATTAGGGTGTGCCCTATTCACTCGGTATCCTGTGCATGCATTATATTTTACTCTTCCCAGGAATTTGGATTTTCACACCTTTTATCTTGTCTAGTTAATTTTCCTACTTTGCATCACGTTTTGTCTGAGAGATTCCTGAACGAGACCCCTAGGCTAATGAAATATGGCGAGATTATTCACGACATTTCTAGCAAACCCGATGACTGGTATTTCTATGACAAACAGTTTCGTTACATACAAAAGTCAGCCCCTGACCAGTACCCTCGGGATACCATTCATTTGCAACTATGGCTTGAGGCAGTTATAAATTTCCGTGCCAAACCTGGGCAACTAAAGCCGGATATGGCGTCTCCAGGCACTAGGCCTAGCCAGTCCTTTCCGAAAGGGACCTGCTGCACAAATACTATGGTGGTTGCAAATTCGAATGTATTTTCTTCAAATGAGGTGCTAAGGACCCAGCCAGCCAATGCTCTGTCATTAATCAACAGCGTGCAGCTTTCGCCAAAACTGGTTCAAATCTTACACAGTCGGCCGGTCACGCCCGTAAAGGTGGACTGGCTTGAATATCTTTTAGACAGCTACCATGCTTCGCTTCAAGAGTATTTAGTTTCTGGTTTTTCTCGTGGTTTTCGTATCCATTTTGTGGGTTAGCGGCGCGCTTTTGAATATCCTAATCTTGAAAGCGCTCTCGAGCAACCACAAATAGTTGTTTCCAAATTCAACAAGCAACACAATGGGGTCGCATTGATCTCGTCTCAACATCACTTACATAAAATATTTTGTTTCGAGCGTGCCACATTCCAGGCGTGCATAATTTTGGGGCAGATACATTTCACGTATTGAGGTCGAGCAGTTCAAGAAAATCTCGCCCGGGGCGTACAAATTGCCAACGCCAGTTCCCACCGCCAGTTCCCACCCACTTTCTGCCAGATAACTGGTCCTTCCTCTGAAGGGTTTGTTAAATTCTGCACTATCGTCGGGCACACACAAACTCTACCAGCGAGCTTGGGGTACTTTTACTGCTTTTCCCCGACAGTTTTTTCATTCAAATAATCTAGAATTACCGATATCAATACCTTTGTTAGCCCTCTTTTTCTCTTATCTCCATGCCCGGAAATTAAAACCGACCATTAAATCCTATCTATCCGCCATCAGTTACATGCACAAATTGAAGGGTTTAAGCGATCCTACGCAGGCATTTTTAATTAATAAGTTATTGACAGCCCTAAGCCGACAGG
>BLAZ01000676.1:1067232-1069732 GCA_014633955.1 Acropora tenuis
GGAGACATACATTTTTAGGTAAACTGCGGGTATTGCAACTCAAAATCGAAAAGCCTTTAGTCAAGGCCTTTTGAAAATACGCGCCAGCTTGCCTAATGTTATAATACTTTGATTCAATTGTATTCATATTACACTCATCAACTTTTTCAGGATTTTCAACTACACTCTGAAATAAGTCTCTCGAATCGGATAAAAAACAAGAAGGGTGATAAACCCATGATCCTATGGCTTTCATGAATTCTCTATCTTCTAGGCCGTAAAATGGGAACTCGCTTAACTCGTTCATTTGTATGAGCTAGTAAATTATAAAGTCAAAATTCATCGATGCATGTGAACCCGAACAAGAGTAGTCATAATTTTGCATATTGCACTCATTTGCAGATATTTATAAATAACTTGCAAAAAAACATATATGGCTTACTTGACAAGATAGAGATGTATTCCTTTCAGGAAACAAAGATGCTTCAGCCATTTAGGGAAGACTGGTGCAATTCCTTTTTCTTGAAATTTTCGAGGTCATCAACCGACTCAAACTTGAAAGTATGTGATGAATTCTCCGCTTTCTTTAAGTATATTCGACCATTGTTTGTCCATATAAATTTCCAGTTTGTTTAAACTGCCAAACAGCTTCTTTCTCATGTGGGTCAAAGATTCAGAGATATAAACCTTCTTAGTTAAATCTAGCGACTCCACCTCAAGATCTTTCAGAGATTTAATGCTGCTAGCTTTCTTCCCGGCCACTTCCTTTCTGCTGGCATAGAACTCGTCGCGAACTGCGCTCCTTGTGAATTTCACAATCAGCTTACTATTAGCCGCTTGGTTAAACGTAGGTAAAGGATGAGCAGTAGATATGTCCTCATCACGAAGGTCCATACCCATTTCTTTTCCAATGGTCTTCACGAGCTCGAAACAATCAACTTCATCATTCGATTTTAAGCCTGAGATTTCAACACAGTCTCTTCTAAGGTATTGTGCAAGCTCGTCAATTTCTTTCTTCGCTTCAACAGAGCGCTTTTGTGTAATGCTAAGATCTTGCTTAACAATTCTTACATCTGCGGTGAGCTTCCCTGTTTTATCATTATACTGCTCTGAATCTTCTTTAACTCGTCGTACTTGCCAGAGAAGTAGTTAACAGACGACTTCAGTTCACTAAATTTTTCTTCAATCGAAAGCAATTTTGATCTTATTAGTCTAATTTCCTCGTGGAGGAGTTTTTTGATGTCATCCAGGGTTGCCATGAACAAAACAAATAACAAGATACCTGCATAAAGTAAAATGATAGCCAAAGTGGCGGAGCTACTACAATATACTACTGGCAGCCATGGCGCCATATGCTTGTATAAGATGTCCTTTGTTCATAAGCATATGTTTGAGATCAGGCATTGATGGGCGGTATTCTGTAACAAATGGCAAAATTCTTTTGCCCTTTTTTTGTTTATTTTGTCGAGGCGACATTCTTTGGCTGAAATTGACTTTAGATAGGGTCATGTTCAGAGGGTTATCTGGATAACCCCTGTGTTGTAATCTTTGTTTGAATAATGCAATGTGTTCATCAAATTTCGCCTTTCAAGAGTTAGTTCTAAGAAGCCTTAGGGCTTCGCCTTTGATGAAGCCTTTCCTGACGCCTGGAGGGTGGCAGGAGTCAAAGTGTGTGAATTGGAAAGTCTCTGTCGCCTTAAAGACGTAATAATTTAATACTGAATGATAGAATACATTGTATGTGCATTTCTCTCTTCAAAGTTTTCAATATTTTATTCAGGAGAAAAGTTGATTTCGCGAAAAAAATATTCAAGTACAACACCTGATTATCCAGTTTGCGCTCTATTATCTCAAAAAGTCTATTATTTTCAAAAAGTCGGCCATACAACGCGTTTTTGTTTCAATAGTATCTGTCTGCCACTTTGGTTTCTTCGCCAATCTTGTAAAACCAAGTGCAAGCGGTGAGAGAACATTATGTTAAGTAACAGATTTATCTTTTTATGTGGCGGCATGCTAGCCAATCACCTAATTATCACGCTGTCCCGTTCCTATTGCACAAAGAAATTCACCGATATCAATTGGTACCGATTTGAACTTGTCAAATTTAAACAAACGAAAATTTCGAACTTTTAGCTCTCAAACTGTCCGCGGTCGTTTCAGGGAGGTAGTTTCAAATATGGTAATTTCACATGGAAACTTTTCGTATTTTGTAAAATTTTAAAATTGTTTTGTAAAATTAGCCCTTGAAGAGAGGTAGTCTCAACCGGAGGTTAGACTGTAGCACAGAAAAAAAAACAAGGCCATACAACACGGGGTTGACAGGTCCACACGACTCCTTCATGATTTATTTGCCGTTCGCGTTTGATTTTAAGTTTCTCTACCTTTGTTTGTGTTTCTGAAGGGCATTTTGCGTTATGTTACCAGTAAAGTGAAAGCGTTTGACTGTGCTGATATGTCAAATTTGTTAGAGGTCAGAGATCTGCTTGCCGTTCCCGCTGTTATCTGCATGTCGGTTCGCTGA
>BLAZ01000676.1:1098584-1101084 GCA_014633955.1 Acropora tenuis
TTATTTAGGAAATACATGGTACAGATTTTCCTGTAAGTTGCTTTTAGTAAACTTTAACTTTTAGGGCTTGCTTGAGGCCTTAACGAAAAAGAAAAAATCATCCAACGTGTAACATATGAAAAGATAATCTTAATTGTTGTAAAATTAATCGAAAGGCTTGAGATAATTACTTATAACTTTGATAATTCATGTTTGATCACCACAAAATTTGATCCAAGAGTCTCAAACATTTAAGAAATTGCTCAATGCCTTAATTCTTGTAAAACTGCACTTTAAAATGATAGAGCAACTCTCAGCCTAATACAATGTAAATACAGTCATGTACATGCCAAAGGCCACAATAAATTTGAAAATCGAAAATCTAAATATTTGTTCCAAACAAAATAATATACTGATTGAAAAGCTAGTAACCAGTAATATAGTACTGTATACCTCTTTGCAGTATCTTCTTTATGAGGCATCAAGTCTGCGAGGTCACTGGTCATTTCCTTCTGGCTGCTGTGACACACTGTTACCGCACCTTTTCTGAGGAGTGTGCTGTGGATTGGTCCTGCAATTCCAGCCTTTTTCCAAACAGACTGAATAGCTTTGCTAATTTGGCCTGATTCCAATTTCTTTCCATTCCAAGATGGGAACAATGGTTGTTCTTTCTCTGCTGTAATATATGGCAGCTTTGATCTCACTTGTTTTATAAAGATACTGATCCAGTTTTGTAGATTGCCAGTGAGGATGACTTGCGCTGGGCCATGGACATGAAATGTTTTATGTTTCATAACATTCATGATGAATCTGTCATCTTCTTTGTAACCGCGTTCAAATTCTTTCACAGTCATGTTTGACAGCACTCCTGCCCGGGTTGCAATGTTAATCGAAATTGGCACTAGAAGAAAGTCCCTCAGAAGAGTGTACTGACTTTGGGTGATCTCAATGCTGTGTGCTCCACTCAATTTTCCCAGCAAAATGGCAGCATCCCTGGCAGTCTGACTTCTTTCAAACTGCTGGATCTTTTCAGGTGTAACAAGTTCAACCCTGTCTTCTTCCATGTTTTCCCACTTTCTTTTCTGGCTAGATCTCTTGTAGGAAGAACACCATCTCTTTACCTTTTCCATCATCTGAGTAACCAGCTCGGTTGTGGCATCAATTACTGGCTTTTCTGCTAAAACATAGCTGTAGAAATGACGCAGGCTCATAAAGTACGATTTGATTGTTTGAGGGACATACTTCTGTTCCGCATACTTTACGAAACCATGAACAGTTTGCAAATGTGCAGGTAACCTTTTGACCACTACAGAACACCCTACCATTGGACAACATCTCTTTTCGTGGTAATCCTTGTTGCGCCTCTTTTGCCCGTGCTCATTAGCGTTTGTTTTCCCTTTCCTATTGCCAGCAGCTGCACTCTCTGCAGTTGAAAAGGAATATTTCTTACGTAAATTAAACCGTGATGCTGCAGCACAAGCTTGATGTTTCGGCCAGTCATGCACTTTTAGCAAATGCCTTGGCAGATGAACAACAATCTTATGACATGTGAAGTGATATATAAAATGTTTCATATATTGAATTGCGGATTTGAAATCAAGTAAGCCATGATCATCGCAGTTATAAACGCAATTTGAGGGTTCAAACCCCGTTGAAGTCCTGACTTTTCCAGGCTTCTCTATGCAATTGCTTAAATTGCGTTTATAACTGCGATGATCATGGCTTACTTGATTTCAAATCCACGGTTCAATATATGAAACATTTCATATATCACTTCACATCCATTCTTCACGGGCTCATTAGAACTCACAAATGACCAGCTCCCAACGTCAGTGGCTTCATAGCTCAGTTGGTTAGAGCGTCGCACCGGTATCGCGAGGTCACGGGTTCAAACCCCGTTGAAGTCCTGACTTTTCTCAGGCTTCTCTACGCAATTGCATAAATTGCGTTTATAACTGCGATGATCATGGCTTACTTGATTAATCTTATGACAGTCGGGTACTGGGCACTCTTTTTTAATCCTCGCTTTGCTTGGATGCTTTTTCTTTTTAGACTGGTCAGATTTGTTCACATTGGTATCGGCTGATTCCTCTTCCACAATTTCTTCATCTGAATCACCTCGCACCCTTTCATGATCTGAAGATTTGTCACTACTTTCATCACTACTTGACTCCTCATCCTGGTCTGGATTATACTATGATTCATCTCCGTCCTCTTCGCAAGACATGTCATGTGTCCACGACTTCCTCAAAGCAACAGCTTTTTGGGATAACTAAAATGGTAATCACATATTAAAACCCACTATTATGTTAATATGCGTGTACAATGTAGAATTTCAAGTGTACCGTGTACATGTAAGAAGGTTAGCTATTAGGAAAACCACTGGGGAACTACCGGTATGCCCGAAATAATATTAATACATACATGTACATTTTGTATATTAAGTTTCAGTTCACAAAAAGGAAAGGCAAAGAAGGCAAACTTCCAGACATTCTCAGCAATAAAGAAAAAAAAATTTTGT
>BLAZ01000676.1:1181098-1183923 GCA_014633955.1 Acropora tenuis
TGTCTCATAACTAGCACCCCATCCCCTTCTTTAATAGCATCCAAGAAATTAAAGAAAAGAAAGCAGTCTGTTAGAAGAGAGCAGTTGTAGTTGAATACATCATCATCTGGTTTGGTATCTTGAGAAGTGGTCGTAGGTGTAGATGTTGTGACTTGCTCAATGAGGTTACTGTCAATCTCAACATGTGGGTCATGAGAAAGTTCATGACTCCTTCTGGCTTTTCCATTGTACTTAAATGACCGAGTACAACTGGGAATCGGCATGGAAACCTTCCATCAGGAGTAAGTTCTTGCTGTTGGAGAACATCCTTTTCCTGTTCCGTCAATACCCTGTCAATAAGCCCATTCACTTCAGCACCTGAGTTGAAGACAAATTCATCAACAACCTTAGCAGATATTTCATGAAGGCAATTAAGCTTCCTTGTCTTCCTCATTTTCATCATGTTTTCTGGGAGTTTATAGTTTGCTGGCTCACTTGACTTGTCAGTAAACCCCAACACTTTCATTGCTGCTGTAATAACCCTGGACTTGAAGATTATGTAAAGAAAGTCCCTGTTGGCTCTGTATGATGAATGAGGATCGCCTGTTACATTTCTCCTGTTAATTAGAGTGCGATCTGAGAAAAGTGTGCAGGTGTCTGTGTCTGACTTTCCACTGAAGTATCTGCTTAAATTAGCTATTAGAAAAAGCAAATTTGAAAATAATGATTACCACTGATAGTGCAAAACCACAACACTTCAGCAATCTACGTAAATTTCAGTTAACAGCATTCTATCTGATAGAAAGAAGTCTCTCTTCTTTTCTCATTGCATTTCGAGACTATTCTTAACAAACATTCACTACCTGAAACTTTCAATGGTAAAAAGGAAACCAAGCAATTGCAACAATGACTTATGAAGCACCACAATGGGGTACCATGACCTGATTTCACCATAACTCCAATATTTAATATCCCTTGTGTAAATTAAACTTTACTTCATTCTACTACATACACTGAGAAGTTTCACTGTAGCATGCCAATCACCCAGTTGAAGATGAATGCCCTCTAAGCGATCAGCAGGGGTGTCACCATTTGCCACCGAAGAAATAGCGTTCACTGCTCTTTCGACTGTTAACTGATCACCTGAAAAGAGCTGACCATCAACACCTCCATGAGCAGCTTTGGGAAGGTATGAATAGAACTGTTGCAGGATTGAAATGATGTCTCCATTGACATTCTCATTTTTGAAAATGATGCCAAGGGGAATCTGTAAGGTAAAATTGGATGTTATTTATTTAAGTGTTAAAAGTTCACCTATTTTTATGTAATGAAGGGCATAGTTGAGTTTCTTTCTTGAAGACACTACTTGATCCCTTACCTCAGTAAAACCAAGCTTTAAACCATTTATGGATAGTGGCCTCTTTATAAGACCACAAGTGTGAATAAAGTTGTCATACAGCACTGTTAGGCAAACAAATTTATAATACCTACAATGGTTTGTCACAGTTTCACTGTGTCATTTTAATCAGACCAGTCAGTTGAAAATAATATTTTCTTTGATATGCATGGATCTTAATGTTTGAATAAGCCAGTAATTGAACTGATCAATAATGATTAATAGGAATAAGAGGAATAAGTTTTAAAACTCACCTTTTTTGACTTCTGAGACATCTCATTAGTGTACTTATGGGGGATGTGAAGGATGCAAACATCCTTCAGAGGAGCCAAAGCATCAAAGTAATCAACCAGAATCCGATAGGTAAGAACAATGTAGTTTGACCTTTGACATTGCTGATCTTCGAGTGTGGGTAAGAATCGAATATTGGAGATTTCTTGGAGGTTGGTCTTGGGCCCTGTGGATTTCTGATGAGCAGCAGACACCCTGTTTTCAATCATTTGATGGTTGACCCAGTGATAGTCACGGTTTTGTGATTGCATTGACATAATTTTCCTTTGCACTTGGATATCCAAGTTGTCAAAGCAAATCACAAATCCTGGATAAATAGACTTCTCAAATTCAGATATCTGCTTACTGAGGTGGGCTAGTTCTTGGTTGCAGCTACAAGCTGTGGTGGAAGACAGATGAGTAGCATGCACACCGCACAACTTTTTTTTTCTCATTTAGCAGGCGCAGTTCTGCATTTTCCTTTGAGATCCTCTCCTTTGCCTGTTTGAGGTAGATGTTGTGGTTCTCCCCAAGTGTGTCAAGGGTCCTTAGAGTTTGCTGATTTGAGTTTGTCATCTTCAACTTGTTTAATCTACATAGGCTTGCCTAATTTGAAAAATTTGTAATACTGATAAGTTAAACTAGCAGTTAACATTTGTTAAATATCATTTTTATTCCTATCACTTTCTTAAAATGAAAAAATGTGCTGAACTTTTATTTTTGCAAAGCATCAATGTAAGTAGTTACTATTTTTCTCGTACTTTTTACAATAATCCTGGTCAGGAAAAGAGTACAACCATACCTCCACTGCCTTACTCTTGAGCAGAACTCCTATAACCGATGCCGCTGCGCTCATTCCAGAATTCCTCTGTTTCAACAAAACTGAACCCCTCAAGTGCTAGGCTACCAAACCAAGTGGAACTTTTCGAACTCTTGTTTGCAGCAGATGTCAGAAGGAAAGAATAGAAAAGAGGAGCTCTTTCACGCCACTCACTACAAACATGTTCCAAGTCAAATTTTTCCAGGTCTCCTTTTCCTGTTTTTCGTAACAGCGACGGGTTTGTTTTGGAACAAAGGCCTGCCACCTCTTTCGAGACAACTTTCATTACCTTTTCAATGACATGCTTTCTCAAAGGCAAGTAGTTCATTATTGCTCCAGCAATTCGTGACGGAACGCCAT
>BLAZ01000676.1:1192966-1197966 GCA_014633955.1 Acropora tenuis
TGGGATGGGACATGGCATTTTTTGTGCCCTCACCTTTACTGGGCTGACGTTTTAAGTATGTTGCTGAACAATAGAAATTGTGATATTCAAATAAAGGCGACTTTGGGCCTTTGCCCTTAGCCATTTTACTCCACATGTGTATATTTTTATTGAGCCCAGTAAACGAGCTAAGGCAATGCATCTCATTATTTAATGTTTCTGAGAGGGAAGGAAGGCATAAATGGAATATTTGCATGCAAATAGGTTTTTTATGCCTATTACCGAATTGTTGTTTAGTTTATTTTCTTATTCATATTTGTCATGCTGGAAAGAGAGCTGGCGTGACAACATCCAGGACGTATTAGATGGGTAGGGATAGGACATTGTTATCATACTCCCTCCAGGGTCCTAAGCCCCGAGGTAATCCATGTGCGTATCAATTACCAATCATTCGCATCTCATTGTTATCAAGTGTAGACGCTTTCTGTCTTCATAACTGATAATTTTTGCTTCTCATTGTCATCAATGTTAGACGCTTTGTGTTTTCATCTGGTAACTTTTTCTGATTTTATTCTTTTATTATTAATTTTTCCAGTTCGCATTGCTTCACTCGAGAGTCAAGATGATCCTTCCCTTCTTTCACTTCGGTAAATTGCTGCATGGTTTTTTTCAAGCCAGAGCATGGCTCGCACGTCACCGTTGTACTTATTTTAGGTCATTCCTTTGTTCATAGACTTTTGCATGACTTGAAAACAGATTTTGACCAGTGGGCAGATGTAAATTTTAACCTTGAAGGTACTGCTGTGGTCTTCATGCACAGCGCAGGTGGTCGAACAGTATCTAAACTTTGCATGTTTGAGCTCCATGTGGTCAAACGTGTCTCTCCGGATATCATAATTCATGCCGGGTCAGCTGTCATGATTTTCTGGTCAGGCAATTGAAGGCTGAATGGCGTAGTTGCCCGTGTACATTGTGAAGAACCTGGGAACTACTCGACAGGCCGTTCTCATTAGACTTTTCCAATCTTTGTTGTGCTCATGGGATAGCTTCTGAAGGCCTCAAAGTAGAACAGCGGGAAAGACAAAATCGAGACCTTTCTTTCGATACTAAACTCGCCAGGAAACGTCGAGCTACGGTAAATGAAGAATTAATAAATCAAAAGCAGCCGATTCGACGATTAACCGAAAAGGTAAGCCGGTTATAAAAATATTTTTAAAATAATGAAAGAATAACAAATATTAATGTATCTTTCATCATCATTATCATCATTCATATTTATTATTATTATTACTCTTATTATTATTATTATTGTTGTCATTATTAAATATATTTTTAGTTAAAATAATTTATAATCTCTATATTTTCTACAGTTTATTTATGGTGGTTCCATACCAGTTGTAAGTTCCCATATCATTGACATGCTATAGAGAAATGACTTTTGTTTGTACAGTATTTAGGTAGATGTACCAACAATCTTCCTGCATGTTTGCACTGGCAGACTGGGTTTCCTTCTTGGTCAGTGCAGAATAAAATAAAAAAAAGTTGGAAGCTAAGTTTACTTGTTTTTTCTTGTACCTATAACATTGGCACCATGATATTCATCCAGTCATCTTGGGAGTGAAGCCAATGGTCTGTCCAGTCTCCCTTTTAATACACTGACTGGTGTCTTTTTCAGTTACCTTGAGAATGATAGTCATAAATAATAATAAAGGATTTGTTATGATTGGCAATTGCCAACATTTGTGGGCAAGGCAAGCAACAAAGGTGATAACCACTTTATCTGTATGATAAATATTTTTACAAATTGTAAACAGACAGATGCAACTAGCATGCCAGCAGGGAGAAACTTACATGTAGTCCCCATAAAAGCTGACCACCTAAATAATAAACTACCAAATTTATAAATGAAAAAAAATTGTATTTAAAATTTTCAGATAACCAAAGCCAAATAGGCAGTTATTCATCTAGGCAATGAGGTTGATAAGAACCAGTCAAGTACATCGAAAGGTGATTAGATAGCTAGCCTGAGCTAGGCACATCAATAGACAGACAGACAGACAGACATAGGCAGGCAGATAAACTGAGATAAACTGGAATTTGTGGATGCATAAATGAACATGTAGTGGCAGTCAGATACCTTGACAATGTATATTAGAATTGAAATGTTGATCTTTTGAAAGTAACTTATTGAATTTTGGAAAAAAAATAGAGCTGGCTCATTTTTGGACCAGTATGTCACACTATATATATATAGGTTTGAAAGATTATTTACTTTCATATTTGTATAATTTGCAAAAAAAAAAAAAAAGCAATACTGGTAGAGACATTTTTTTCAAGTTGGCATTTGAGGCCTTTACTAATCAAAATTAAATTCAAGAATAAATAATAAATTATTAAAAAGTATTATTTCATTCTCTTTTTAAACAGTGCCCTGTACTCGTCTGCCAACTTCACTTAATTACAGCAGCCACCATATCTTCACAAACATTAAAGCGAAGACGAGCAGAAACCTTTCAAGCAGCCTAAAAATTCCTTAAAATTCCCAGAACAACAGCATGAGCCCTGTCTTTACAGTGGCAGCAAAAGTGTCTACATCCCTCAGAGAGTATTTAATGATAATGCATATTGCTATTGTGGTGTGCACAAAGCTGATCTTACAGATGAAAGTTGTAGTTTCTGCAGTGACAAACTCATGGATCTAATCAGTGCAAGTGTAAGGCAAAGAAAAATTGTCTCAGGTTTAGTTTAGACCAAGTTTAATCCACTAGACAGTACTACATGTACTTTTATTAGTACCTAAAGGGCTACAAGTAAAACAACAACTGAATGTGGAGCATTTTTAGTATACAAACAAGCAAACGTTGTCAGACTATACCTCATATCATGAAGAACATTAATCATGTTGTTTAATTTTTTCTGTAACATTTAAGTGAAAAGCCACAGTTGAGTTGTTATCAGTCATGGCATTAATGTGAACATACGTGTAAACATTATGTTACCATTGCTCACGTACAATGTAATATTTAAACCACTGTAAGCGAGATGTACTCCCTGCTTACACACAATATCATTTGAATAGTGTTCAGTGTTAACTCATTTCTCATGCTTACAGTTGAACCATGAGTACGTAACGAAAATATAAAATAATTTTTCAAAACAGTTTCTGCACTGGTTAAAGTATGACTAATAAAACTGCCTGGGCTGAATGGATCTTAACTAATTTTACAAAGTTAATTAATACTGTGCACACTCTGTTGTTGAGATGTTATTGGAACTTGTACATGTGGTGCTTATTAAAACCACTGCTGTTTATACTTTAGGAAGTTTGCAGGAGCAGTTATTTAAGAAAAACAGCTAAACAGATTTGAAAACACTGTGTTTTGATGTCCAACAGACAGACTTCATTTAATCCCAGGGGGGGGGGGTACTTCTTTATCTGGGCTACATAGGTATGTGCAGGCACAAAGGGTATGGTTTTTCAGCTGTTTTGGTCATAGATAGGGTATTGATTTTACCCTATTTTGGCCATAAATATAGGGTATGGTCTTTGCATTCTAGCCTTGAAGAAGAAGCCACTTTTTCATCATTATTGACAAAAGTTCTTCAAAAATTATGTTTATGGTAATTCAACATTGATCTGAACTATAGAAGTAATAATTATAATGCAGGACTGAAACAGAGTTTTGATTTAAGGGTCAGGTCATAAATAGGGTTTCAAATTTTTGCTGAGGTAATAAATAGGATGGGGAATATCGGTGATTTTGGTCCCCATTCAATTTTTCTGGGCAAACCCCCCTGCCCCCAGGCAATTAATATACACTATGTGGTGTCCAACGATCTAAGCTACTAGGGAAAGGATTGTTCTAGCAAAAGTTGTGGGACCCTATTTTTCTTTCCACATTCCTTACTCATGAAATACATAGCCAAACGGATTCCAACACCCATACTTGCATGTTAAAATAACACGCCTTTTCTTACGGTCATATGATATAATGAACGGTTTGTCAGTGCTGACTAAAACTTTTGCCTAAAATCCCTCGCCTTTGCCCCCAAAAGATTTCTTCAGACTCGTGTTAAGTATGTCACCTTTGGGAATGTCACTTAACTTCGACAGATCACGAACTAGTCGCTTCTTTTCCGTAAAGTTTATCCTGTTATTTTCTACTGTCACCCTAAAGGCTGAAACACCCTCTTGAACGGAGTGTCTGATATGCAGAAATATTTCTTCAATCAAGTCTCGCTTTACTTCTATGCTCCATGGATTTGCTGCTCGTGGATTCGCTAATAGTCGCCTGTGGATCGATTTTAACCACATACAGACTTCGGATGATACCATAGGCCAAACTGGAACATGAGACATCCATGACATTTACACCCGTTTTGTGCCTCGGGTAAACTTTCCCTAGCATTCCCTTCGCTTCCTCCTTAAAGCTGGTATAATTGCACATCGAATTTCGTAAACAGTTAAAATTATCCACGCACATCTTTAAAACGTCATCTAGAGGCAGAACCTCTATCTCTTCATCCATTTCCTCTACATTCCACCCTTCCTCTAAGACTTCTTCAACCGAGAAAGAGGACGCCAAAGCCGCCATTGTGATTGTTGTTATCCCCACTTTTTGGTGCATTACCACTGTACAATGTGAACTTGACAGCGGTCACAAAATGGACCTTTTTTGACAACAGTTGACCCGGCGTGATTCTGGAGATAGGGAAAAACGATTTAACTTGTAGTGGTCCTGAAGTAGTAGGTTCAGAGATTGATGACTTTGTCCATTTTCTTTTGGACAATCTCACCGTCCGTGTCGTCTACGTTTGTCATGTTATACCTCGTGTTTTTTCATGTGTCAACTCTCAGACTGGAAGCAGTACACGAGCGCCGTTTTAGGGTTTTTTGTTGGGGTTTATACTAGCCAATTTCCTTCAGAGACCTGGCCCTCATGAAGTATGGGGATATAGTGCAGGATTTGGCTGCCCAGGGACACGACTGGCATTATTACGAGGTGAATTTCCATTACTTA
>BLAZ01000676.1:1269411-1274807 GCA_014633955.1 Acropora tenuis
GGACAGGTGCTACTGACACTGTCACCAAATCTTTCATTTAATTTTGAAACATGGAGAGCATATTTCCGTTCAAGTTACAGGAAAACGCAGGAACAAAGGCATTGGCCTTGAAGTCCCGGCGACGTATACGTTTTGTCACAAGAAGAAGTAAAAAAACAAAAACTGAAAGAACTAATATTAAATGACAAGGACAACAAAGGGGCCTCGTAAGCTGAGAGCTGTTGACAGAAACGTTTCAGATTACTGTAATCTTATTGTATCAAATTCAATGTTTAGTTTAAATTGTATCTGTTTACTGATACTGCAATATCGTTATATCGGGGAAGATTTTACGCTCGGTGCACTAAAAACTCATCATTTTATTGGTAATATTGTTGTATCGAAGATCATTTTATCGTGGTTCTGTCCCATTCATTTTACAGTAACTTTTACCGGGACATAGCATATTTATCGTTATACCGGGGATATCGTTATATCGAGGTGCCATGTGTTTATCCTGCTTATATTGCTGATTCATCACCCAAAACAATTTTGGTCTTGGTAATAAAGTTAATGACACTCCTGATTATGGCGATAAAACTGTGCCTGACATCAAGTCGATTATTCATATCCTAGCTCATAGTCTTTAGACGTATCAAGCAAGGCCATTAAATTAGCTAACAAGAGCGAATTTGGTCGGCTGACAGTCAACAAGTCCCCCTCAGATGAGTTAGCATCCAATTCAGATGATGAGAAACAAATGTATTGCTCGGAGAGGAGGGCGGATAGGAAGGTGAAAAGCTGGAATGAGAGAAGTGACGATCATTCTGAGCCATGCCCTCGAAACTTGGGACCTTGTTTTAAGTTGAGTATACCACTTTTGTTACTTTTTTCACTGCTTTGTTCTTTTGCTTCAGGTATGGTCGCTTGTACGTGCACAGACCGTATCCATTATACTCCTTGTATTCTGTTGAGCCTTGGGCTATTTGGTCGTTATATGTCTAGTACAGTGCTGAAATACCAGACATTATAAGCCATGTAGAACTGAACGTATGTTCATATGTTCAACTACAGTCCTTAGCACATGGTATCTTATTATTTGCAAAATCACTGGCACACCCACAAAGTACACTAGTGTAAAAACAAAATTAAAAAACCCACAGTTGAAAGCACTGAACACTGAAAAATTGTTTTTGTGGAGGAATAGGGTTTTTTGTTTCATAACTAACTTTCGGCAAGTTTTAGATCGGCAAGTTTTAGATCGGAAAGGGTTGAATGTGGCCTGGAAATGTGCCAGGACAGCAGTTGAAAAGGAGTCTCAAGTATAGTTTAGCAATTTACCATTGCAACCTTGTATGGAGAACATGGACAAAAAGTGTTTCAGGGCACATGTGTTTTTAAAAAAGAATTCATATATGTGTTGTTGTTACAGTTTAGATAAGTGAATCATAAAAGAAAAATTACAATAGCAAAATTATATGACAAACAATGTACATACAGTTTTTTGAATGAAAATCACAAGCATCAATACTATTTTGACCCTATTTAAATAGACAGCATTATGCCAAAAGTATAGTGATATTTTTGCATCACGATATGCAAACACTAGTGTAGATAAACACTGGGCGGGGAAACTGGGACCCAGGTGATCACGTGAAAACTAGTGATATATAACCGATTGTGCAAATAACTGCACCCTCTCCCTGCTCTGTACACCAGCGTGTGACAAGCAAACCTCTTGTCAACATTTTCTGGCAAGTTATTTCTACTTTAGTTCTTCTCTTTATGGGCCAACCATGGGTTCTCATCTTGCGGCATTCATTTATTCACCATCTTCGGGATTTTTTATAGTTAAAAACGCCCCGGATTACCATCTTAACTTGCACCTTACCGACTCGGTAACAGTTCAATGGCATGGCGTGGGAGGTCGAACTATTGCTAAGCTTTGCCGGTGTGATCTAGGCAAAGTAATTCGTTTTTGCCCAGACATTGTATTTCTCCAAATTGGGACCAATGACCTAGCACAGCATGGGATGTTCCCGTTAACCGTGGCTTCGGCCATAGGGGGTATTTCTTCGTGTTCTTCATGACGAATATGGAGTTCGCCTTTTATGTGTAGGGCAGACCATCAGAAGCCACCTTGTTGGAAATTTTAATGACAATGTCTGATTGCTTTCCCAGTATCTTAAGACTGTGCTGGAGCTGCTTCCCTTTGCTATTTATTGGTTAAATAGGGGTTTCTGGAGTGCTTCAAGTTTCAAGTTTCTGGAGTGCTTACTTGTCTTACGATGGTGTACATCTCAAAAGGGAGGGGCAGCATAAATTGTTTAAAAGCATTAGGGGACAGTAATGCAATCCTTAAATTCTTTAATGACATGAAGATATTTTGAGCCCACACCAGTCCTATTTACCTAGATGCGTTCAGTCGGTTTTCTTTCTTCCTTTGTTCACCTTTTACTGACCATGAGTTCTCACTGACTGTAGATGCTTGGGGCCTGAGAGCATTCCTTAGGGAGTGGCCATCCCTGATTTCGATCATGGTCTTTCATGTCATTTTGCGTTATTGTTTGCCAATGAGTGTACAACCCATATCAGCCGTCAAGATGACACGCCCCATCACTCAGCACTTTCTATTGAAGATGTTTATGGACTCAGACGTGAATGGCCCTTTACTGACGCACTTTTCACTGCTATTCCAAATTGCACATCTTATCTGGTGTTCCAGCATCCGGCTTATTTTGAATTATGTCTGTAACGTAGCATTAGCATTCTGTCCACTTTGCTGTAGTAAAATACATCAATCTTCTATTTAAAAAAACTCTAGCTAAGTTTTACAAGCCAAACTTTAAGTATGCCTCCGAGAAGAAAGAGCCGCCAACTGTGTTGGATGCTACGGAAGTTCAATTTGTACCGGATCCAGTGGAAATCCAACCCCAACAAGTTTTGTTTTTTTTTGTTTTGACAGCTTTTGCACCGAAGTGCAAGGGTGATATGCGAACGGGACACTAAGTCCCATGCGAGGCATATCTCCTTCTCAGCACCCGCCCATGCCCAGAGACTCACAAAGGACAGCCACAACACCGGGAACTTCATGCCCTGCTCTTTTCGAATAGTGTGTGGGTTCTTTAACGTCCCACAATGAACATATATAAACATGGAAGGCATCTGTGAGACGGGACCTACGGTTTATCGTCCTTGTCCGAGAAGACTTGAAAGTCTAACCATTTGCTGATTTTAATTACAAAGGCAGCACTTTCTACTCAGTTATTTTAAGACCCTGAGTGCTGGTCCGGCCGGAGTCGAACTCACGACCTCCCACATGACAGCCCGATGTTCCACCATTAAGCCACCGGTATGCGGTATATGTTAGTATAAGCCACCGGTATGTGGTATATAGTTGTTGCTGCTTTTACTGGTAAGGATATTAACTGTTCTGACGCGCGGGTGTCTACCCTCATTGCTGCTGTCTGGACAGCCATACAATCTACCAGTGCTGTGCAGCCCCCCAATGTTGTTGAATCCGCCATCCACGACGATGTCTCTTAGATTGCTAGCGGATAAGGTGGTGAGGTTCTGCTGCATTCTCCGTTATTCCATAGTATTGCAGTTCCTTTAGGTAGCCGCATAAACGCTGAAATGGAAGATTTGGGCACAAGAATTCGCTGATTTTGGGTCTCTATTGGATCCTTCACCCAATCCCGACAAATATGCCTTGTCTTTCACGGGACCTTCTGGCGGTAGTCCTAATAAAACGCCTCAGTTTACTTTTGAACCTGCTCAAAACCCTAAAAAGGTGTCTTCCAGCAATGATTGCGGCTCAGCATTTGACACTTTTGATGCCATATACTGCACGAAATTTGCAAATGAGACACTAAACTTGATGAAATTCTGTGAAACGGTCACTGACATCTCCACACGTGGCGGGGAATGGCTTTATTATGACCAGCAGTTTTGTTACATTCCAGCCAACTCCCGGCAATACCCTTGGGATATTGTTCACTGGGAACTTCGGCACCGAGCAGTTACTTTTCTACTACAGTCCCTTTCAATCCGGCAACCCCAACCCCAGATACAAGGGAAAACAGAACATGGCTAAGGGGGTATGTTGGACATTCAATGCCCGTCGCCACTGCACCGGGTGTCGTTATGAGCACAACTGTCATAAGTGTGGGGAAAACACACTGGGGCAATATGCGAGTCTACCTCAGCTGGGCACAATGGGGGAGATAGAATTGGGTTTGCCAGGACAAGCAACTCGCTTTTAGCGCCTAATTTGCGCACCGCCGAAGAACAACCTTAGGTTTTATCCGCAAAACTTGACAAAGAATGGTCCGCCCGTCGCATTGTTGGTCCATTTTCCTCTCCCCCTTTCGCTAATTTTGTCTCTTCGCCCTTAGGAATCGTTCCCAAGAAAACCCCGGGAGAGTTTCGAATTATTCACCATTTATCATACCCAGACAGCTCTTTTGTCAATGATTTTACTCCCTCCGAAAAATCAACAGTTCACTATGCTTCTATAAGTGATGCAATTTCCATTATTAAGTCTATTGGTTGCAGGTCCTACGTGTCCAAGACCGATATCAAGTCAGTTTTCCGCATTATCCCGATCCATCCGCACGATTACCATTTGCTGGGTATGAAATGGATTAAAAATTTCATATTTCCTTGATCGATGAATGCCTATGGGTTGTTCGTCCTCGTGCACTATTTTTGAAGCTTTCAGCAACTCGCTGCAGTGGCTCGCTCAACATTTTCTGGGTGTGTCCGGCATCCTTCAAGTATTGCAGTTTTTCTTGTTTATTGCCGAGTCGGAGTCAAAATGCAGGTCGGATTTGAGTAAATTTTGAAGCCTCTGTGATTATTTAGGAGTACCTATTCCACATGAGAAAACTGAGCATCTAGTGACGACGCTACAGTTTGCAGGGATTACGCTCAATACCATTAACATGGAAACAAGTTTGCCTGAAGTTACGCTCCAAAAATGCAGGGAGTTGTTAACAAATTTCCACAAATGCCAGAAAGTCACTCTCAGGGAGTTACAATCTTTAAAAGGATTGCTAAATTTTACGTGCTCTGTTGTTTTACCGGGTCGAGGTTTTCTCTGAAGACTAGTTGATCTCACGAAAGGTGTGCGCTACCTGCATCATCGTATCCCTTTGTCTAAGGACTGTTGCAGGATATATCAGTTTGGCTTTTTGGAACACTTGAACAGGCACACATTTTTTTAGACAAAAACTGGCTGTCCCACGTGCCTCTTAAACTGTACACTGACACAGCGGGCTCTAAAGGTTAATGCGCAATATTGGGAGAGATTGGCTTCACGTGGAATGGCCCAACATTTGGAAAACATTAAACATTGCCTTTTTGGACCTTCTTCTGATCACGCTCTCGCTCCACGTGTTTGGGGGGGGGGGGGG
>BLAZ01000676.1:1311555-1314055 GCA_014633955.1 Acropora tenuis
TTTTTTTTTTTTTTTTTTTTTTTTATAATAACAACAACAACAACAAAAAGAAAACGGTTATTCATTTCCTCGATTGAAGGAAATAGAAACGCAAAAATGTTTAAATTATATTTTGCTAACTTGGAAATACAAAATGGTTTGAACCGAAGCCTACATAATTGGATGAAATTTGATCGTCTGGGTGATGATGAGTCCCGAGAAGGACAGTTGGTAGAGAGTGACTTTTCAACATCCTGAGCGGAAGATGTATTCAGAGCCAGGATGTTGAAACGTCAGTCACCACCAACAGTCTTTCTCAGGACTCATTTCAGCCAGACGATCAAATTCCATCCCGTTATATTTTACTGGCACAATAACAATTCTCGCACGCTTTTGCGTCACTGACAATGGATTTCGAACTTTCATTGGATCACGCCACCATCCAGGCCCTTAGCTTGCAAAAGTTAAAATATGACGTATGTCTGTCAAATGTGTGTCTGTCCCCTTATCCGTCAATGATGAAAAGCAAAGCAAGCAGCGTGCGAGAAATCTGTCAGATATAGTAAAATCAAATATTTGACAGTTTTTTTTAGACTTGCATGCCTCTTTTCAAGTTTTTTTTTTTTTTTTTAACTGTAGAAGGGTTTCTATCGTAACAGTCAACCATCACAAGGCCAAAGATTTAATCCCAAGTGTTACCCCTAAGTTAACAATCAAATGGTTTCAATTTCTTTCAAATTGGATAACTTTAGCTGCTCGTTGCAAAACTGGAAAAAATCTGTAAAATTGGAAACAAGTAGCCCTGAAATTTGGATAGACGGAGGAGCTGAGCGGGAAACTAAAAAGCCATCTGTCATATTTGGTCAAACAGCAAAACCTCCTTAGCATTCTCATCATGAATTCTGGCCTTTTGGGCAGAATAATAGACTGAGGAAGCCATAAAAACTCTTCTTTCTAAGCCATCTCAGTTAGAAAATAACGTCAAACTATGCCTTTGTTTCAAATGTTTGTAACTGCAGGGTGTGTTTTTTTCTTATGAGACTGAGAAACTAAACTGATATAAGGGTACTTATGCAGCTGAATTTTCGAGCGTTGGTCCTTCGTCAGAGAGTATCAAAAGGGTACCCCAGCCTCAGTCCCTCGGACAGCCTCCGAGCAGGCTAGGCTAACCCGAGATCTCAGCTTTGTGATCTTCTTAAGTTAGTAGTTTTTCTCTTTTCGTCTGTTTGATACCAAGTTTCTGGCTATCACTTTCCCACCGAAGTGCACTACAGTTTCTGTGGTAACTGCGTTAAGCCTTTCATTGGAATTAGGAATCAAATAGTTGTCATATGCGATGAAAGAGTTTGCTTACCTTTCTCGCAATTTCATTTAATTTGCTGGGAGGGAGACTCCGAAAATCCTTGCCGCAATCAAGGGCAGTGCGAACCGGCGGCTCAATTATAATTAACCGATGTCTAAATAACTACCCTGTTCAGTAGTTCGTAACAAAGGCGACTTATAGTCTCGATGGAAACGAAACACTGTTTCTTCGTCCACTCTGCTACAGCATTTGTGGCAAACCTTGTACCTGGCTTGTTCCCATGACATGTTGCTCCTATGGCATCCAAGACAGCAAAAAGTCTCGCAGGAATTCGCTGTTTCCTGAGGCCTCGCGTATGGTTTTCTCTAGGAACATAGCACCTGTTGTTGCTCCTTCGAATTTTGTCCCAGTGGACACGGCAAACTGTTGAACTTGGAGTTCGGCAGCTCTGGCTAAATCTTCAGACAGAAGATATTTTTGCCGGCACATTTACGGCTACTTTTGTTTAGTTGGCTTTCCCACACTTCTCTGCGAAGGAACCGCACAATCAAACTGACGCAACAAGGAGAACTGTCTAAAAAATTTTGCTCATGTCGAGCGCGAACACACCCAAAATTCTCTCATATTTCGTTGCTAGTGCAAACATCAAACCCCTCGTTGCAAGGGCTTGAAACGTAAATAGAAAAAAAATAACTTCTCAACGGGTCAAAACTTTGTCCCACTTTCTTATGCTAACTTTTACTTTTTGTTTTCAAACTTCGCGGTACGGAATTTTAATTATCTTGTTTACATTGGATTTAATACGTAACCGGAAATGCACAATTAACTGCAAGCTCAAATTCTCATTCATGCGCAGTGCGTTTTACCGCGGTGTTGCTCAGACCACGACCTGGCCGTTTATTTCTTGGTAGCACAGAATTCAAATCCTCGGCCACCAAATGGTTTGCCTCCGGCCACGACGTCAGTCCACCCCCGATCAGAGCAGGGGGTGTTCAAGGGGGGTACCCAGAGAGGGTAGCTGGCCTCTTCGAAGCGGGTCCGACCCCCTACTCGAGCGCGCTTGGCACTGGTGCCCCGACCTTGTCACCAGACCCCTTCTTGTTACTCTTCCTCCCTGACCATGCACGCGATTAACTGCCATAAACACCTCTGAGGATTTCATCATATATTACACGTATTTTGCGCAATATAAATATTAAATTATTGTTAAATTAAATT
>BLAZ01000676.1:1353863-1356776 GCA_014633955.1 Acropora tenuis
GTCCTATGCGTTTATCCCTTATGTGTTATGTCTTCTTTAGAATACTACAAATGGTTTAATGGCAAGAGGATGAATAAAATGATGATATGATTGTGATTGTCGAAAACATCTCGAGCCCGCTTTTCAGCCGATGAGAAGCTAACCCGCCTTGTTCGCGCTTTGAGCAAGTTACATGTACTAATTCCTAGCAATTTGGATTGATTCATCGCGCTGTTTACACCTGTTATGATTGGTTGAAGTAGTTAGTTTGGAACTGATTTTTCTTCTGTTATTTGGATATTGCTTTGAAAGCTCAAGTTTGCCAATGCTAATGGTCGTTGGAAATCAAACGAACCAATCAGAACGAACTCTTACGCGCTGCCACTAAAGTTCGCATTGGATTCTTGATTTTTACCCTTAGTTTTTGTTGAGTGCATCTTGGTTGAAAGGTCTTGTCGTACAAGAACCGGCAAACTGGGCCGGATTTTGCCAACAAAATACAGAACGCTGCTAATAAAGCTATGTTTGAGAACGAAACACTTCTACTCAGAACGGCACAAGTGTCATCTTTTGTGACATAGCTTTGTGGTGTTTTCGCTACCAAAGTAAGTATTTCAATGACACCAATCATTACTCTATTCCCAAATGGTTTTAGTGATGATTTATATTTCAGTGCTAGATTTGCCGTAGGAGAAGTTCAAATATTTATCACTGTTAGAAAAAAAAAGTGGCTAAAGTATTCCAACGTTTCACTAGGTCAAAAATGTATAAATATTCTTGAAGTGTCTTGAAACAAAAAGGTAGTGGAAATCCTCATTCCCACCCCTAATTCCCTTTTCATGGGCTGTGACATAAATTAAGAGGAAGTGTTTCCAACATGGAGCCACGACGGTTGCAAGTTCATTGTCATTGGAATCAAGGTTCCTCTTGGTCTTTGCGTGGCCTGACTTATGTGGCCCGAGTTATTACATGGAAGCCGCATTTGTAAGGAGATTGAGTACAAATGGAATAAGGGAATGACTATCACGCCGAACAAGATTTTTTTTTTCTATCAAAGGGAACCACTATTGATGAAAAGTTTGCCCTTGACACTTTTGTCCCCTCCCGCCCCCCGTCTCCTCCAACAGCACACTGCTTCTGCATGTTGTGCCTGGAAAAAGACCGACGAAAGGAAGGAATTTAACAGGAGATCTGAGTAGTTTCTGAATTTACTTGAATTTTAAGTCTTGTCCGCTTGCGATCGTTAGAAATCTTACCTACCAAGAATTTCTTCGATAGCTTAACTATTACCATTAACAGCTCTAACAATATCAGCTATATCTTTTTACTACAGGAATCCTTGTGTATGGTTCTAGAATTTTTTCCTAGGAGGGGACCTGGAAAAGTTAATTATGCGTTGTGGTAAACTCGAAGAAAAAGCAGTCAGGTATGTTTGATGGACCAACAATATCACACGATTGCAAAAAATATATTCAGACTCCTATGAATTTGATCTTATCTTAATTAACGTCACGATGTTTCCCGCTAAGCTTAACCCTAATATACCCGTTTGTAAATATAGGGCCATCGTTTGTGTTTAGGTTATTTCTTAGGTTGAGATTAGATAATTGTTTTTCTCTTCTTTGATTCTGGAATATAAATAACAACACACGCTTGACCTCTATTTTTTGAATTCTTCATCACAAGCGATATTGCAGTTGAGTCAAAGTGTAAAGGAACATATTGACGTCAATATGCATGTAATGGGCCATTTCCGAGTTCATCACAGCCTCCATTTCAAGGAGAGGCTAAGTGCGAACTCTTTGTTATGAAAATCAGTTTTCATTCATGTTGAAATTAGAACTAATTACCATAACAAAAATTTCGCACTTAGACTCGCTTTGAAAGAGAGACTGAGGGTGACTCGGAAATGGCCTATTACTTGCAATCCTGGGCATATCTGGTTTTCACGGAGGGAGAACAAACCAACACTCTCTCCTCCCTTGCACCGGTTTCATAAGTGACCCAAAACCTCTATCTTCAAAGCCATGAAGTCATATATACGTGTAAAGCTCTTCACTGCACTAAATAACCACTTGTAAGGATGAACGACAGTCCATACCGTTCTTCAATTGAATGCATTCTTTAATCCCTCAGGTTTTATATGCGTGCGAGATCATCTGCGTTATACAATATTTACATCAACTCGGTATCATACACAGGTACTGTACTGGGCGAGTAAATAACCGCCCCTTTCTTCAGTGTTCCTCATACAATGATAAATTGGCTGTATTTGTTACATGAAGGGCGTTGTAAACTTTTCACCCAGGTCAGCCTCACAAGTCTGTTTACAAGATTGTTATTTTTATTTTATATTGAAAACTGTACCATGGTTTATAAATTTCTTTTATATGAAATAAAGAAAGAAAATAAGTAAAATCATATCTTGAACTCTTGGAAGCTATTTCAAAAGCTTTGCTGCCTCAAAAAAGCAGCTATCTCGCTGCAATGACAAGAAGTCTTATGCTATAATTGTTTTTCGTCAACAACGTAGTTTATAAATGAGGAAGGACTTTGATAAATGTCAGTCACTATCACATTTGCCCATTGAGGTTACCTTATTTCTCTTTTCTCATTTAACCAGAGATTTAAAACTTGAGAACTGATACGTTAATAGATGCCCACGGGCACGTAAGAGTTGGAGACTTAGGTCTCGCAACACTTAGCAACGGAGAAAAGCAGCAAGACATCTGCGGCACATGTTACTACATGGCTCTCTAGGTAAGCCAAAGAGAGCTTTTTGCATTTTGAAGTATCCCTAGATTAAGTGTGAACGTGAGTGGAATTAAAAAAAAAGACCTATACGTAACTTCACATGAACAACACATTGTCCATAGGGTTTTGGTCACAAAACCCCTGAGTGAGTTTTTTTTTTTTTTTTTTTTTTTTTTTTTT
>BLAZ01000677.1:35747-38247 GCA_014633955.1 Acropora tenuis
AAGGACACTAATTATTATTGTTATCGTCATCATCATAATTGTCATGATCATTATGATTGTACTGACCTGGTGTGCAGACCAGAATTGGCCCCAAATGGTTTTCTTAGCGCTGCCCTCAGCGCACATTAATTCTGCTGCTTGATCGAGTTTTTCTTTAGCCTCAAGCCACTGTACAAGAGGGGAAATTTGCTGTGCTTAGTCACGTCATCTTACAAATGAACTGCCTCATCTCAAGCTCAGTAACATGGCTAACAGGCAAATTAGCATCACAGATAAGACAAGGTCCACCAACTATACAATGCAACTGGATCAGTAAGCACGTGCAGCTGAGCATTTGTTATATCAGCATAGCAAAAGCAAACAAAAAAAAGAATGCACATGTATGTTCTGGGGACGGTGCATAACAATGCACCTACAATGCACACTAAAAAAAAAGGTCTGAACTAAATACTGTTCACATGATTTCCCAGGAATTGACCATTGTTAAGCTTCGATTAAATGGTAATTACAACAACAACAACAACAAATGTCCACAATAATTTCACAAATAAATCCACAAGTTGACAGCATTACAAGTAAGCACTTACAGTGCACTCTAAGAAGATATGGAAAGTAACAATGAATCATTTCGATTATCACACAAGTAGCAATTACACGTTTCACTGAATCATTGTACATCCCGGTAAAGTCTTTTGATAATGACAACTCCTTGATGTCAAAAATTACACCTGCAAAGCTCAGTTGACGCACCATTTACATGCCACGAAGCTAAAAAGAAAGACCACAATCCAGTTCACAAAACAAGTAAAGAAATTAACTGTCTTAACTTGGTATCAAAGTTCAAAAACAGCATGAAATCAAGTTTGTAAATAACATTAATAAATTGGATTGAAACTTGGTAATTTGAAATTGTAAATACATGAACTGGTCAATATCCCTTTTTCCGAGAACGATTTAACATTTACAATACTTCGCACCTTCACGTCCATAGCCACAATTTCCAATGCATCTACTCCTCTGAAAGAATACAAAAATATCATTTTCAAAATTCCTGCATCAAAATGCAACCATTGCAACATACAACAGACACATATACAGTGAATTATTGAGTCACCAAGCAAGTGATGTTGAAAGAACAATACTATTAATTTTTTGTACTTTTGTTGACACATTCATTAGATAATGCGTAAAATATAATCGACTTTCTCAGCCTTTTATTTGGAAGTTTCTCCCACTCTTAGAAATGTTTAAAAACGCTATTCATCAGCCTATGTCAATCTATTGATGAAAAAAAAAACCTTGTCCTCTGTCTTGAGTATGGCCCTCAGCCGATGGCCTCAACCCTTCTCAAAGCCTTGGTTACAGGTTTTCCTAATACGGCCTGATTGGCCCTGAATAAGTCAAAGCATTTATGTCATGTGCTTTGGCTTAGATGCACCACGTATTACGGAGCGTCATTTTTAGGTCTGCTAAGCTAACCTACTGATCAGCGCAAGGACGGGAACCACGCAGTCACTTCAAAATTGTTACCTTAAATTTAATTATAAACATACATATGTACGCCTACTGTGAGCATGCATTAATTTTTATCAGTGCTTAACAAAAGTAATATTGATGAAAACAATATTTCATGCAAAACAGCTCTGAAATGTATGAATTTATTGTAGCCATGATTAATGAGTCAATAAACATACAGCTATAAGACGATCATAGTAATTATCTTGCATACCAGTCTCTTATCAATTAATTTTTCTGTAGATGAAAATGTGATGTTTGAAAAATGCAGCGACAAATTTTTAAGTGTATGGTACTTGCAGTTTGAGAATGGTAACTACCTTTCATTAGCGCCCTACCCGTACACGCACCAAAAACTACAGAGACATGCCGATAGGAGAAAAGTGTCGTATTAACACTGACTAACACCCTAGAAATGGAAAGCCGAGTGGTGGCTTTTCCCACCCAATGCAAAAACATTATAGCTGTGCTTGCGAAGAAAAGCCATTGATCCAAAGAAAGATCATAAGAAACCTACGATTTTTTAACAGCTCAGAGGTCGAGCACCTGAGCTATTGATCGGGAGGTTAGGGGCAAACGGATTTTTCCAACCTTGCATACGGCTGGCGCGCCTGAAATTTGAATTGACCAATCAGCATTCAGCGGGCAGGAAAAATTTTAGTGTCCTGACGTTATAGCAGTTGTGTGCTCTCTGATTGGTTAGATACAAAATATTGAAATTTGAGTTGATCGTCTTCGATATCGACATTCAGTCCTATCGATTTACATGGGTTTGAGATTACATGACAACGGCTTTATACGGTGAATATTTGCAACAACATGGATTGGATCAGTAGAGCGGATTTAAGATTTTATTCAGGGTAGACTGAGATAGTTGCGGACGTATTAGGAAGACTGCCGACAGGACTCGGCTTTGAAGGAGTTTGTTGAAACCTTCTTCCAGTCCAAAGTACATTTGTACGAGAAACTTCAGATCTTTCCCTCT
>BLAZ01000677.1:96111-98611 GCA_014633955.1 Acropora tenuis
CAATGGCGCAAGATGCATCAAAACGTCGGTTTTTATCAATCATACTTCTTGTTTCAAAAACAATGGTACTTAACTTATTGCTTGGACAGTTTACACAGTCACATGTTGTTACTTCACTAAATTAGTTTGATTTACTGTGTTTCAGTCAACCAAAACAGACAATTGACTGTCAATAAAAAATTGTTTTGAGCTAATTTGGTTAATTTTGTCTGTGATCGTTGTGATATTGTCAAGACCATTTGGAAAGGTTTTATAATAATTATTATTATTATGATGGTACTTTTTAATCATTGTCATGACTTTTCTTTGACTTCAACAGATGGGTGCATATCATACAATAGACTTGGAGTTAAATAGGAAGTTTACCCTGATCAAAGAATATTGGGATGTAATAGCTCTTGAAAGAGTTGGTAAGTGTGACACTTATGTCGAGGATTTCAAGTACCAATTAAATTAAATTTTGATAAACATCACAGACTCTTGTTAAGTCTAAGTATAAAGTATCCGATTTTAACATTACAGGGTTGGTGTTTGTGTTTTGGTTATCTCTTGTGTTACAGGGATAAGGATTACACTGTTAACGTTTTGTCTTCCGAGGGAGTAGACTTGACTGATAGTTACCTTCTGTATTGCTCCACACTTATATATAAGTTGTGTAAAAAAGTCAGGGGACAGTTTGTGGTGCTTAGTAATATTTCTGTGCATCAGATTACTTGCAATTCTGGAGATGTCTGAGGTATGATGAATAATTGTTCAACCTGTCCTCCAAAGCGACAAGTTTCAAGCAATATGGGCAGAAGAAATAGAGTAGATATTTCCTTTAGGCTCATTAAATGCCAGATTAGTATGGGTTGTCATGTAATGAATGATTAATAACAACAATGACTGTCACAGTTCTTTGAAAAACACTTTTCATTAAAAGGACTAGTGTTTATATTAAAGCCTTTTTACAACCATAATTAATATTGTCTTATAGCAAGTGGTAGCTGATTTGGTAACTTTGGGTAAATTGCCATAATCACCTATTCACCATACTACAGTATAATTATATGTATCTGTATTGGTCTTGGCAACAACTTAGATAGGAGGTTGGAATCACTAGAAAGAAGAAAGCAACAGCTAGGGAGCACTGTAATAATGTAGGAGCTCATCAATATATACACCGCCGCAAGGGCGCCTCTTGTGCACCTGGCACTGAAGTGGGCTCAGTGCAAGATAAGGATCTGGTCTGGCCTTTGTTGACTCTTTCACAACAGTTCTAGCCAAATTCACAGCTGCCCTACTTTACCATTGCTTTCAAGATTTAGACAGGAGAGGATGTTAATGTGAAAAGTTCACTCACTTGATGCAAACTGATGTCTGTTGTGTGATAAACGTGGCTTTGGCGGGATGCTGTGCTGAGCAAGCTGTGACTTCAAATTCTTAAAGTGCCCCTTTGACCAAAAGCTCAGTTCTTATTTTTCTTTGGATTTCAGGAATATGAATAAGCCTTGATTTCAAAGAGACACCCCATGTTTATTTTAACTGGAATTTTTGTCCAACACCGCTACTATAACTTTAAGGTCTCGAGAGAGCTGGGTCGAGGAGTAAATGACATCAAAGGCTTTCTAGCTAAAGATAGCAAAGTGAGTGATGCCTTAGAATTAATATGTAGCATGTTAGAGTTTTGGGCTTTCAGACTTCGCATTTTGCATATATAATAAGCTGCATTCACATGCTGAAATTTTAAGCTAACAAACCTTTGATGTCACTTTTCCCTGAACCTAACCCTCTGAGGTCCATTTGGTCAGTTTTGAACGTGAGTAATGGCAAACCACGAAATCCAAGACTTACACTCAAAGTAAAAGCGGCCTTTGGATAAAAATCAAAGGTCAAAATCTTGCCAGTCAGGTGCTAAGCAAACACAATGTCAAAATCTGAAGGAAAAAAGGAAGTGATTTTTTTTCCATCACAGGGGCACTTTTAAGTCCTTTAAGTAGTGTTGTAAAGGGGGTCTATCTCCGAGAGGGAGAAATAATAATCAACGCAAATAAAATTAAAGATAATCCTTGTTCCTGTAACAAAACAAGTCTACTCCAACTTTCATATAAGGCCAGTCCAGCAGTTAATGGGTAACAAGTGTCACATCTCTCAATAAACTGCTTGATCTCTCTGCTCGTGCATGGGCTGTAGATGCATAGTCTTGCCGGCGAAAAAGAGTGATTACTACTCCACTGTGAGCATAATGGTGTTGAAGCAGCAGTTCTCCATGTAACAATCACCTCTCTCTCTCTCGCTTCTGATAACTACTCCATCATAGACACTCAACTCATCAGAATTGCTAAAGAAAAGTGACACTGAATGATCCCTTTGCTCTCTGGCCGGCTGGCCTGAATGACTCCAATAGGGTCCTGTAGACTTTTATCATGGTTTTAAATGGGTCTGCTCAGGTATGATGTTTCATTATTTATGCTTTAACGCCTGTGTTGGAAAAGGGGTTTGGGTGCTCAAGGATCTGGGG
>BLAZ01000677.1:108611-111631 GCA_014633955.1 Acropora tenuis
TTAGTAAGTTTGGTGATATACTGTACTAAATTGAAATTTACCACCAGCAGTTTCCAAAATAATTTACCCAGTCCTACAATAAATTACTATAATGAATAAAGTTAATTTTGGTTGTTAGGTTCATTCATCATCAGGACACAAACATGCTCTCAAAGGTAAAATTAAAATTTATACAGTGTTTAGATTCCAGAAAATGAGATTAATGTGTGAGAGAGATTTATTAGGGCTTATTGAAATTAACTTTGGAAGGTAAAGTACTGCTCTATGGGTAAGTTACAGTAATTCAAATTTTTACTTCCCAAGATGGAACATTCATTTGCCAAGGTTACAACTATACATTTTCAGTTTCAATGGCACTGCATGTTTTCTTTTCTTTGTTTTGTTTGCTTGTTTTGGTTGTTATTGTTGGTTTTTAGGATTGATTTTTAACTTATAACCTGAATTTAATAGTTATTTGTAACAAAATTTATTTTTCTGAATAAGGTGTGATGTAGCTTGCATTTCGTTTTTAACTTTGACATGTGATCGCACTTCATCCACAAACCATTATAATATTGATCCCCCCTCTTTAAAGTAGCATCAATGCCACACATTTTTTCACCCGTTTTTATGGCTTGATTTTCAAATAGATATTGGTTCACATATTAATTTGTTTAAGAAATTTTGGATTGGGCCGTGTTATATTCAACCCTATACTTGAATTGACATAGCAAAACAAGGTCATGGGAACCTAAAAGCATAGGGCGCTAAACTAAAGAACCCATCCTCTAAGTTTGTGAAGGTTTGCCCCACATTCTAGCCATAGTATTGGATTTTATGGAGTTTGACTAAAAACAGAAAATACCTGATTCAATCCAAAAATAACACATTGCTCTTCCAAGATGGCAACGAATCATGATGAGCAAGAAATGATTTCTCCATTGATTGAAACAATTTAATGAAAAGTCTCTCACCAGCACAGTACAGCTAGGGTGTGTACTTTAGCAGTGCATTTCTCTTCTGTGGGTACAAATGCAAGTTATATTTTCTTTACAGAAGTTCTTGCTGATCCAACAGTTACTGCAAGGCTAGCTGAAACAAAGGTGAATAAGTAAAGTTTAAGCTGATTACAGGTACATCCTGATTACAGGTACATCCTTAATTTTAGAGAAGGATGGAAGGCTTTATTGACAAAACCTTGTGACAAACATTTTAATTAGTCAGTCCTGTGAAAGCCAGAGCTGTATGTTAAGTTCTTGGGGCAGGGGTTTTAGAAAAATACATGTGTCAGACCCTATTGGTGTACTGAAAACTCAAAACAATAGTATGGATACCACTCATAGTGTGGCAATTACCTTCTAAATTGGTAACACTAGATCTCTGGTTATTGTGAAGAACAGCTCGGTGTGACCTCCACTGACATTCATGTAGCTAACTGGTGACTGATGGCTGTATGGCCAACACATTAGACTGACAGTTGACTGACACTCGACTGACAAGCTACTGACAGGTAACCAACAGTTCAACTAAAGAATGAAAGTTAGGGCCATTATTTTCCAAAGAACCTGGAATCCGAATTGGAACCATCGCTGATGATAATTGTTCTCAAGGCTTTCTTCCTTTTTGCATGCTCTCAATATGAAAGAACAGGCTATGATCTTGCCAATGCAAGGAGCACTTTAATGGGAAAGGTGACTGAGAGCTCTGTTCTCTGATTTTTCACTGATGCTGCTTGAATTAAGGCTTTACATCTTTCTAACTTTCAACCTTGTAAAGCGATGTAGGTAATTAATTCACAGGGAGTTCTGTAGCCAGAAGACAAGAAATAGATGTAACTTTTCTTTTGAATGATTATTACTGAAATCACTGATTTTGCTGTTTGCTTTTGTTGTGCTTGCCAAGTAGTGCCTTTATTTACGAAATGCTGTTTCCTGATCTTGTTTGTTGATTGATGGCTGCAGTTGATTGGACAACGGTTGTTGTTTGTTGCCTTAGCAAGAGGGTCAAATGCTTGATTACCCTCCCCCCTCCCCCCATTATGACTGCGCGTTTTGGATCCTCTCCCCGATATCCAGATTAAAACTTTGTTGTGCTTTCAAAAACGTTTCTAATATGAGCTCACTGTGTCCTTTCATCTCGGGTGTGGAATCCAATGTGAAATGAATCTCGTTAACCCCACCAATACTGGAGAACCTCTGGGATTTCATTGCCAAATGCACCTGAGGGAAACAGCAAAACTACTCATCATTGGATAGCTATTTTGCGGTTATGAGGGCAATTACTTTTCTGTTCTTCAGACATCAACCAGTTCCTCTCCAAAAGAACTCTTGGTCCTTGAGAACGTTTAATTTAGAGTAAGAAGTGTTTTTTGTAGCAGTAACTTCTTATGGTAAATGTAGTGAATCTGATCCTCTCACATTGAACATTTGTGAAAACTAACAATCGGCTGATTGTTGGCCAACACTTTGGTCGACTCACTGGACAATGCACTTTGTCAAACTATCATGCGTTGGTTTCGTGTCTGTCATATTTCAGTCACGTGTCAGTAACATTTCAGTTACATCTTCTTTTTGCCTTTATTCTAAACTTACCATGTTAACCTTTGCTTAATTCTCTGCTTTTGCATCTTTTTTTTACTCTTTTTTTACTCTTTTTAAGTTAAAGGAGAGAAACAAACAATCAACTTTTCTGTCCACCATCTTGTTTTTTTTCCCCAACCCAGCCTCTCAAATTCAATATCCACTCCTTCCAATCCCGTCGAAGATTGGTTACTTAACACAACATCTACAAATTGTACTTTTTACCGTCACAGTATTGAAAGCTGTTCAGCAATGGCTTCTGGAAGACGATCGATCTAATAAAAAATTTATGCATATATACTTGATGCATATATTTATGCATATAGTTGATGACTACTCGTTGTTTCAACACGTTAAAGTGCCAACAAGACCTGTATCTGGAAACACGCTCGACTTACTTCTATCTACTTATCCTAATAGTGTTTCTAATGTATCCGCGTCACCTGGTTTGAGCGATCATCT
>BLAZ01000677.1:117852-124499 GCA_014633955.1 Acropora tenuis
AATATTAAGTCTCCACCAAATTGACGAAATTCCAAATCAAAAAATATTTTCCAACTACCCTTATTGTTAACATCTAAGTATTTTTTAATCCAGGTGGCTTTTAAGGATTTATTAAAGGAGAAAATGTCAATCATTTTGATTCCGCCTTCTAAGTAATCATTTATCACGACATTTCTTTTTATTTTATCTCCCTTATCACTCCATAAAAAATTTAAAAAAAGTGAGTTTATTTCTTTTAATATCTTATAATTTGATTCTAAAGGAGAAAGAATATATACTAGTTGTGACGCAACCAGACTTTTCAGCACAGCAACTTTTCCTAAAAGGCTAAGTCGACGAAACTTCCAACAGCCTAGTATCGCTTTTACTCTTTCGAGTTTTTCATTGTAATTTTGGGTCAGTGTTGTGCCTGGATTAGTTGAGATCCATACCCCAAGGGTCTTGACCTTCTCTTTTGGCCATTTAAAATTTCTCTCACGGCAAAGTTTAAAATCCGACCTTGCGTTTGAACCTATCCATAAAGCTTCCGTTTTACCACAATTAAGTCTGAGGCCAGATGCCTTACCAAATGTATCCAATAAATTAAGAGATTCTTTTAAAGATTCTTCGGAGCCATTTAACACGAATGTCGTATCATCTGCGTATTGACTCAATTTGATTTCTTTCCCATTTATGACTATGCCCTTAACTCTCGTATTTTTGCGAAAAGCTTCAGCCATTATTTCCACCGCAAGGACAAACAGATAAGGAGACAAAGGGCAGCCCTGTCTTACACCTCTACGAAGCTGAAAAAAATTGCTCGTCCAGCCATTATTCAGAGTGCAACTTTCAATATCAGCGTAAAAGACTTTTATCCAATTTATCAGACTTGGTCCAAATTCAAAATGCTGAAGAGTTTTGTACAAAAAAGACCATTCTAAAGTGTCAAAAGCCTTTTCAAAATCAAGAAAAAGGAGAAGCCCAGGAATATCCTTAGCCGCCGTATATTTGATGATACTGTCTATTGCACGAATGTTTTCTCCTATAAATCTGTCCTTTATGAAGCCAGTTTGGTCGTTTGAAATAAGCTTAGGAAGTACTGTCTTTATACGGTTAGATATGGCTTTAGTTGCTATCTTGTAATCACAGTTTAAGAGCGTGAGTGGTCTCCAATTTTTCACTAAATTTAGATCCGAGTCCTTTTTTGGTATCAACTTTATAATACCGCGCCTTTGAGATATTGAGAGCCGTCCTGATTCATAAGAATAATTTAAAGAATTAATGAATATTCGCCCTACATGACTCCAAAAAGCTTTATAAAATTCGCATGGCAATCCATCTGTTCCAGGTGTTTTACTTGAAGGCATACTATTCAAAGCTTTTAAACACTCTTCTTCGTTAATTAATCCTTCGCAAAAAGTTCTTGTGCTGTCAAAGATTTTCCTTCCGGGCTGGGTGGGAAGTGAAAAGCCTCAATGTCCTCTTTGCCAGCTTTCGAAGTATAAAGATCTTTATAAAAGGTTTCGCATTCGCTTAAGATCTCTTTATCTGTGAATATATATTTTTGGTCTTTTGTTCTCAGTTGACTAATAGTAGCTTGTTTACAATGTCTCTTCTCTAAATTAAGAAAATACTTGGTATTTTTCTCACCCTCATTATACCACCGAGATTTTGATCGCAGGATCGCACCTTTAGTTTGATATTCAACTATTCTTTCTAATTCTTGTTTATTTGTTTCAAGTTGTGTCCATAGGCTTTGCTTTTGAGGGTCATCTCCTGAGACATTAGATAACCGCTTTTCTAAAGTTATAATCAGCTGTTCAATTTCATTTTGTTTCTTAGCCGTTCGCCTTTTTTTTGCTGCGCCAAACTTAATTGATCTTTCCCGAACTTTAAGTTTCAGCATTTCCCACATCAGGTTAGGGTTTACATAATCATCATTCGCATACTCGTTTTGTGTTTCCTGTATTGTTGATTGGATCAGAGTTATATATTCAGGATCATTTAAAAAAGAGGTGTTGAGCTTCCAGAAACCTTTGCCTCTATCATTAGAATGCACAAAAAAATGTAAAGTGATCATGGAATGGTCTGTTTTATACCCTGTTAAAATATCGGCTTTGTTCGTATTAAACAGTATACTCTGATTAACAAGGAAAAAATCAAGTCTACAATGGACCTCAGGTCTTTTTTGCCGCCACGTGAATCTCGCAGAGTCAGGATTTAACACTCTCCACACATCGACAAGGTCTTCATTTTCGCAAAAGGCATTAATAACGTCTAAAGAATTTTGGTGCGTTCTGGCAAGGCCGCCCTTTTTGTCTTTTCCAATATCAAGTACCAAATTAAAATCACCACCAATTATCATATCCTCACAATTAAAATCCAACAAACGACCGAAAAAAGAATTTAAAAAATTTGCATTATCCTCATTCGGGGCGTCCCGCGGGATCCGAAAACGTTTTCATTATTTGAAAATTAAAATTGTTATTAAATAGTATTGCAACACCAGCCTTTTTGCTAGAACAGCAACTGATAAGGGTTTGATAGCCCCACTCAGCTTGCCAGTCGTGCGTACTTTCTTTAGTGCAATGGACTTCTTGAATAAAGTATATGGAATATTTTTTATCTCGCAACCAATTAAACATTTCCCGTCTCTTAAACCGGTTCCCTAATCCTCGCGCATTAATTGAACCCAGTTTCATCTCCATATTCTAGCATTTAAATTACAATAAATGTTGTTGGCCACTTTCCTCCATGGGCACCAATTATTCCGAAATAAAATGTAGAATACATAAAGCAATTGCGAAACATAAAACAAAGAAAACAGAGTTACAGAACAATACCCCAAGAACTGTTTAAAAACAAAAGTAAGGCTTTGTAAGGCGGCGATGTAACTGGTATGCCTTATTTCAGGTCGGTAGAAAGACATTAAAAGTGAACAATAATGTCAGCAACCAAGGATTAAACAGGGGAAAAAAAAAAAGAAGAAAGGCGAGTCCCTACAGCTAATAAAAAAAGGAGAGATCAAATTTAAAATTTAAAGCAATAAATTAGTCTTGGAAATTGCTAATACTAGGTAGTGACAAAGGATATTTGAAGATTAGACAAAGGATATCACGTATATTGAACTCCGTCTATGAATAGCTTGTATGGTTCCGATCTGCTAAAAGCAGCTCGCTTCCCCTGCCCTCTAGCTTCCAACATTTTCGGTATGAGCCTCTTGCGAATTTCAACCACTTGTCTTGGCAGGTCAACACCAATTCCTAAACCTTGTTTCCCCGCAATAGAAGAACGATGGGCGAAGACATTTTCACGGTCTTGATATCTAAGAAAACGTGCGATTATTGCTCTGGGTTCTGAACCTTGTTTCCGTTTCCCAACTCTATGCACTCGTTGAAACTCTATATCACAGGCGTTGCTCATTCCCAATTTAGTTTCTAAAAAATTATACAGGATCGCCGTAGTATCCTCATCGCGAGTCTCTTCGTGGATTCCGTAGAACCGTAGATTTTCGCGTCTTTGATACACTTCGTAGTCTAAAATTTGTAATCGAAGTTTGTTCAATTCGTCCTCGGTTTTTTCCTCCAAGCCTTTTACTTTTGCTTGATTCTCTTCAACGTCTTTGTTTAAGCTAGCCACGCTGTCCTTTAATGTGTTTATCTCTCTTGTTGAGTTTTTGAAATCAGCTTTAATTTGGGCCACTTCTGTCTGCAAAGCACTTACGGCTATATTCATTTTGTCGACGGACTGTTGAAGAAAGTTAATTTGCGAAGTTATTGCATCAAGTTTCGATAACTTCGCTAGGATTTCATCGGCTTTGGAAGCGAAATCTTCGGCCATGCTCAGTGCTGTTAAAACTACGTCTCCGTTTTCGGCGTTAATCTCAGTAATCCCTTCCTCTTCTAATTCCTTTTCTTCTTTTCTTCGCTTATAATCAGGAGAGTCACTGCTGCTCTTTCTACTTTTTCTTTTGATCAAAGAAAGCAATTCCATATGATAAAATGACCAGAAATTTGAAAGATTATGAAGGGAGCTCACACTTTCATGACTTCACAGATTCATGCTCGCCCCAGTCTCTCTTTTCAATATCCGCTTGCGCATCCAAAAGGTCATTTGAGGTCATGTTCACTGAATTGAAAATAACCTGGCAATGCGATCGAAACTAGACGTGACAGAAGAAACAGTTTCTTCTGTTTGTCGGAGTGGGACCCGGTCCCCGCTGGGGTGCCCCAAAGGACCGAACTTGGTTCCTGGTTATTTCTACTGATGATCAACGACCTCAAAGCAGATGCTCTCACATGGACGTACGTCGATGACACTACAATCGCTCAAATAGTACCCCCGAGGCTTTATGGACAGTATACTCAATACTCTTGGTCCCAACAGAACAGAATGCAGTTGAACGCAGAGAGATGATCATAGACTTGAGGAACTCTCATAATGTTTTATCGTATTCCCATTACATCTGTCTTAGAATACTGCACGCTAGTTTACCATCATACATTACCGCAATGTCTTAGCGATGACATAGAGAGGTTACAGGAAAGAGTGCTTTCTGTTTTTTCTTCTGCTCAAATGTCATATTCTAAGTGCTAAGTGAAGTTTGGCCTTGACACACTTTATACCAGACATGTAGCTCTATTCAATAAGCTTTTACTCAATTACGTCAAGTGCAGGGCATAAGTTATTTCCGTTGTCGCCTCTAAGAGATCTTCAGGCGCCCTAGGGCCTATAAAGCCACGCCCCGCTTAAACACTGACCGTTTTAGGCACATATTGTTTCCATGTATGTGCGTCGAATCTGCGTAATGGCATATTCTCTTACATATACAGAATCATGCAAACGAAGTTTTGACTTTTTAGATATTTTAGTATTGTAAATTTTACATCTGTAGTGACGAATATTAGTCGTAGTCTTTGATAGTTGAATTCTCATTAACTATAATACGTGCCTTTTTTTCTTAAATTTATTGTATGTATTTTAGCTTCTATGTCTGACCACTTCAATGTAACTATCCAATAAACTTGTATCTACCCATCTTCTTGAATATGAGACAATTTTTGTCTTTATCATGCTAGGACCCTTTTGTCTTTATTATGCTAAGATCTAAAGTAAATTTAGCCATATTGTTTTGCTCAGTTTTGTCCTGTTGTTCTTCCTCTGGATAATAAAAGTCGCGCTTGCTGTGGCTCTCTTTGTCGCTCATACGAAAGAAGTATCGGTATGCCAGTATTTTTCTTTCAGTTATTGAAAATGAATTCAGTTATTGTTAAATTTAGTCGGTAGTTTTTGTTTTCTCAAAAGAGCCGTTGACCTGAGAAAGATTTTCATGACGCCAGGTCATTGCAAGGAAATCTTGCCCGATCAGCAGCTAGTGAGCGCGTACTTTTGTAGCCATGCAATAATTTCTTTTTCTGATGCACCTGTTACACAGCAACCTAGGAGTGTTAATTACTGGAAGTGAAATTGTTTCTTATGCGGTTTTCCTTTAAGAGTCTTGTCTTTTCAGGTCAACAGATTTACCCACACGGAAGAGATATGTCAAACTAGTTGAGAGTATCAAAGATAATGGTGGTGATGTCAGGTTGGTGGTTGTACTTTGTGGTTTCATGTACGAATGTCATGTTGTTGCCAGTTGTAATTTTCAGGAGAATTTTAGTTAGAAATTTGTCAATTTGTTACTTACCTAATGTTTTTTCTTTTTTAGGGTTTTTTCAAGCTTGCATGTCTCGGGTGAACGTATGTACCTTTTTTCTGTTGCAATACCTATATATTGTTGGGCTTGATATTTTTCAGTTGCCTTAAGGTCTTTTGAAGTTGATGCTAGTTTACCTGAGTTATCAGTAGAAACTGTTTTACGTACCTTAATTATGCTGTCTTAACATATATACCTGTACTGTCCAGGCTGTTTACACACTGTACTTGCTACAGTCGACCATCTTCATAATTGCATATGCTATGACACTTTTAAATGGCGGTTTTGCTGGTGATATCTTTTTTGTATGTTTGTTTTGTTTTTGTTTTCTTTTTTTAATGGCTGTATCGGTGGAAGATACCAAGATAACCCCACACACAAACTGCTTACCTTTTCTGATGTTTTTAAGAGAAATTTACAATTTCAAGGCATTGTCAGCGTCATTTAACAACAAAACCACAAATTAAATGTTAGGTAAAAGTCATGTATTCAAGGTCTTTGAAAAGATCAGTGACAAGAAAGAGGATCAAGATTTCCTCGCCAAATTTATCACGACACCACATGTATTGTCCTCTACAAATCAAATATGAAGCATGGATACTAACAGCTGCCCTAACACCAAGAATTCAGAAATATTTGCCCCTTTTTCACTTTCTTGAATTGAAAACTGCAGTGTTGAGGAAGGCGAGTTTGTTGTCATTCTTTTTTTGTAAGGTGATACAGTGAGTTACTATTCCCTTGATGCAGTGCTTAGCAATACCAGTGCAAGGTGGACTTCGAAATATGGCTACACCTTCTTAGACTGGGACAAATTCCAAGAAAGCCTGCTATTTTAAACTTCTGTCGGCAAACTCGAGGAAAAGTTGGTAAACACACTTTTTTTGATGAAAATTACGCGCTGAACACGAAAAAATTGTTTACCAGGCCTGATTTTGAGTTTTTAACCGTGAAATTGCAACTTAAAATAACTGGC
>BLAZ01000677.1:145035-147535 GCA_014633955.1 Acropora tenuis
ATCGGAAACAGCCAAAAATGTCCAAAAAGGTATCAAGAGCTGTTCCCATTGCGGTTGTGATCGGCTGCTTCCCAAAAACAACAACGACTAAAACCAACAATTAATAAATAAAATATATATGAATTTAGTAAATTCTCAACCTCGGATAATGTAATTCTAGATTTCTCATTGGCTCATTGGATCTCGGTTATCAGCCATTATACCTGAGATTGACCTAATATGGAAATAAGTTTCAAATGTACCTCAACATAAAATTTTTCGCGGGAAGCCAAGTGATGGTACAAATGATACAGAATTTCAAAAAAGGGAAGGTTGAGAATTTACTAAAAGAATTATACCATTTGCTATGCGCCTCGTTGGCTATTTTGCATCTCGTATCCAACGTGGGCCCATGGCATAATTGTTCAATATCTACTGTGCTTTTCAGTGATCTGTGTATCTTGCTCTAAGTTGAACAAAACCAGGCTGGAGGAAAACAAGGCGTGGATGCAAGGGGAACAGGTCCAGAGCAGCAACAAAAAGGAAGATGGGCCTTCAACATGATTAACTTATGAGCCGCTTTCTGTTTGCTGATACTAGTAAGGCCTGTCAGCTTTGCACACAGATGTGACTGATGTGAAAGAGGCTTATAGGCGAATCTTACTATCCATCGCTAATTAGAAAGCTGGTAAATAATGAAACTATAATGCTATTCGATTCTCAAAGGATATTTAAAAAAGAGGTGATATATCCTCTGTTTAGAGCAATGACTGTATATCCATGGGACACTAATTCGGCGTTTACCAATGGCGAAACTCGTGTTCAGTTGGTCAGCACTTTCAATATAATTTTGTTTTAAAGACTCTCTGTCTACCAGGATGCAACGCGCGCGTTTGTTTTTGTTTTGGCCCATTGACAGAGCTTTCAGTAATGGCGTATCAAGTGGGAAGCGAAGCGCTCGAGACGAACAACGTGTCACACGTTGAAATTTCAGTGTTGTCAGTTGAGGAACAACCACAACCGAGGATAAATAACTATGGAAGCGTAGTAAGTTAAGTTTTCGCTTTCAAATTTGTTTAATTCGTTCTTTTGATTTGACTTTGCATTTGTTCGATCAAAAGATTGCCGAGACCGAAGATTCGCACGTTCCTGCACCAGAACGATTGAACAGGACATACTGCAAATGTAAATCAGCTTGCAAGACAAAACAAAAAAATGGAACTGCACGTGGCTGTCCCTGCCGTACGGCAAATCTGTCCTGCGATCCTACGCTCTGCAAGTGTGGAACATCACGCAAGCCATGTGCAAACAAGGTGAGAGAATATTTTACAAATTATAACACGCGTTCCAGATTCGCGAAGGACTTAAATTGAAGAGAGCAGTGTTAAAGTCTAAAACTGTTGATTCTGTTTTTTTGTAGAATAACGTAGTTGTCTCCCGAGAACGCTTACCAACGAGTTCCCTGGATAGACAAAGAGGAGACATAGAAAGTGCTGCCAGAGAAATCGAGGTGAGAAAAATATTTCAGTGCATATTGTGGTTTACTTCATGAACTAATGTTAATTCTTTTTAAAACTTTAAATACAGGAATTCGTTGACGCTCTTGACGAGGGACAACAAAGACGACTACTACTACGCTCGGAGGCCTCTCAACAATGATGATCCACAGCCAGAACCTGACAGCGTCCGAAATAATTGGTGTATCTGTGGAAACTGCATAGACATGCCTACACCGGATTAGAACAAGTGCTGTCAGAGGACAGAATGCATCACTTGGTACGACCTTTTTCACAACCTATGCATCGATCGCCAAGTGCTCGAGTTGGCGATTCGTGCTCGTTGCGACCTCAGGGTGGAGCCTTTAGATTTTTCAATGGCTAGTTTTCGAAAAGCCGGATATAGGCAATTTATTTTGTGGGAGCATATTAATTGAAAAACACTGTTCTATGACATTATTACTATAACATGACAACTTCAGTAGGAATGTCTGGGGATGAACGCATTGAAAATATTTGAAATGAATGGTAGATCAATAATATTATGGCACCTTTTACTGGCACAGGAGTTTAGTTTACCGACATTTGAAATTATAATTTTTGAACCAAAAATAATAGAATAATAAACTGTCACTATCATTATTATTTGTTATAGTACAATGACGTTCAGTATATTTTTAATTTACTTCACTCATATTTTTTTGTTTCTTATCAGGGATTCTGAATGAGGTCAAGGTTCAATTTTGCGCATGTGAGGCAGACTTTCTTCATCTTCTCCAAGCCAGAGTTAGCTTTGAGTTTTTATCTAATGGAGCTTCTTCATGTCGTAAATCTGGAGTGCTAAGTTGCCGTGAAAGACTTTTGTGCTGCCCTGCAGTGCTTGGCCATTGAGAGATGGCAGATAATGGTAAGTTCATTTATTTTAATTTTTTGAAATACTTAAATAGTAGTGTTAACAATCTTCCCTGTCAAGTGGATCCTGGCATTTTTTTCTTCAATTTTTTTAGAATCAACAGAAGCTATAC
>BLAZ01000677.1:150035-152535 GCA_014633955.1 Acropora tenuis
GAAAAGCTCCAGCAGCTGTACGGGCAAATGAGCAAGTTAGTAGTTACTAACGCACCATAACATTCATTTGAGATCAGACGTAAAAAGATTGACCGAATTGATTTTTGGTCAATTTTCTTTTTTACCGTTTTGACAAATGTGTCAGCTTGAAAATCAGCACAGAGTATTGAAATTACAACATGAAAAATTCTAAAAGTAATGCAGTATGCAGACGTTTTGTGGTGTTATGCAAAAAATGCAAAGCTGTGTGAGCTCATGAGCGCTTTCAAGTTAATGTTTGCTGATATATTAGAGATAGCGCAGTTGAATAAAATCGTTGAGTTTTTTTAAGTACTTGTAATATGGTATTTGCTGTAGGCAAATCCGTTGGCCAATATAGACAGATGTAAACGATTACTTGTTGAGCGTATTCTGATTTCGCATTTGGAATGCATACTTGTTTCACAATTAGAATGCAAGGAAACAATGTTGAGTGGCTGTGTTACGGTTTAGATAAAGTGGAGCTGTTACTGAAAATTGTCTCTATCAATTGACCCATGAAAGTTTAAAATCCATCTCAGTCAAGGTATTTTTAACGATTCCATGTTAAAACATTGATAGAATTTTTTTATTTCCTTGTACAGATGGTCACGCGCTTGCGAGACGATTATCGAAGCAGATTACTAAAGCCGCCAAGGCGTTGAGGGCCTATCTAGAGGATTACAACCAAACAGAACGTAGTACCACTTGGTCCTTGCCACGCACGTTGCAATTTTACACAGTGAAGGATCCTGACGCTGCTGTTGTACCCGGGCTGATGAACTTCGAGGTTTAAGAAGCGAGATTCCCGTGACCATCAAGAGGAAGGCAATTGACCTGCATTGTTTGGTAGATCGCTGTCGGGAAGAAATCACTTTGTTACAAAGTGAAATGCGTTTCACTCTTGTGCACTTCTCTCACCAGCATCAACGTCTAAAAGCATCCCTGGATATCGAGAATCCTCTGGGGAGTTGGTCCACTGAGAGGAGGGGAAGAGACCTTTTAATTCGCAGAAAACTGTTAAGCATCTAAGCCTTCCTTTTGCAACTGAAAGGACTATTTGGCAGCCATATCAGAGATCTGTCTGTACCTGAGCTACTATTTCTGGAGGAGCTACATCAGGTTCGCCAGCGAGAGGAAAACGCTTGTGAGACAGCTAGAGCTTCTTTCAGTGAAGAACATAGTATACAGCGACAGCGAAAGCGAAAGCGACGCCGGAGATGACGACTCTGAAGAGGACTGCCAAAGTTCATTTTTGAGTTCTCTTTGACAACCTAGTTACGAAACTTTTGTCCAATAATTTTAATGAAGCGTGAGCACGTTAGCTACGTAAAAGCTCCCGCACTATGGATAACATCTTAATGAAGACGTAGGGTTGAATTTTGAAGTATTGTACCCAACCTGGTTGCGGAGGTTCACTTAGCTAGACGTAACCCTATTTACACGCACAAAACAATCAGCACGGCACCCTAAATTTTTGGCACCATACTGACGTTTTTTTCGGCACGGCACTCCAAATTATCGACGGGTAAAAAAAATAGTTTGGCACCGGTGCCCAAAATTTAAGGAGTGCCGAGACGACCTCGCTGAGGTATTCTCGGCACCTCTAATCGTGGCACTAGCAGTGCCGTAGTTCTGATGGTTTCCGATGAGCTGCGATTAATTTTGCTGCGCTTACAAGCGAGGCGCATGCGTTCCTTTCACAAAAATAGCCGCCGCTAGAACAAAGAGCTCACAACATAGCTCACCAAAGAAATTAAAAATCGTGGAAAAGTGGGCAGAGGAGTCCATACTCTGAATAACTACTTGAGTTATTGCTGGAAATAGCCACTTTTTCTTAGATACTTTCCAGTTTCGATTTTTTCCGCCATTCCCACAAAAAATAAAGATGGATCATTAGGGGTGCCAAGAAAAAAGTACCACTGTTCCCAGTACGAGGAAAACGCAATCATTTTGGTCGTGTAAATAAGGAGTGCCGTGCCGAAAGATTGTCATTACACAATTGAGGGTGCTGTGCTTATTTTTTTGTGCGCGGGAATGGGGTTATAGTAAACGTTTTTCATTGACCGAATCCGCCAACTCAATGTCTCAGAGTTAAGGTTCTTTGTGTGTTTTATTTGCATGATAATATAGCATTCACATTGAAATGACATGGAAATACTTGCAACAAAACGTTTTATTCCCGAAGGATTTGAATTGGGTACAACATTTAGTTAGCCGAATCGGTCTATGGCATAAGTGACACTCAGATTCGTGATTGGCAACAGTTGGTTCACGTATCTGGTTTGTGTGTCAGCTGAATGCATCGCAGTCATGGTACAAGAATTTCATTAAATCTGGAAAAAGAATAGACCGTCATGGATCTCTATTTTTTTTGGAAAAGCCCGGTGGGCGATGTGAATAAGTGTACACTTTGTGATATCCAATCGTGCCCATTTCCCCCATCCATTACATCTGGGCATAGTTCATTTTTTCCTTGACT
>BLAZ01000677.1:219134-221634 GCA_014633955.1 Acropora tenuis
AATCAAGACGAATTTATTTTCGTCCCAAGAAATCAGATTTGTTGCATTTAAGTTGTAAAATCTGCAGCCTTTTTTCATCTTCAATGGTATGTCATGCTTAAAACACTCTTCAACTCGTTACATTGATCTAAATAAATGTAGTGTTAACGTTTACAGAAATTTCAAAAGGAAGGAAAAGGTTGTGTTGATAAAGTCACAACTGATAAGATAACACAACACATTTACCACTCTGTTTACTACTACAAAGACAGGATCTACACTACCGTCTTTATGGTTACCCATTCTCCCTGTTTTTCTGACCCCTTACCTTTTATTATTGTTACTGCTAAACAAGTGAAACACATGTTTTTAGAGCCTATAAAGTGCAGATATAGTCGAAAGTTATGTATTTTATGTCCGCAACCTTAATTAATATTCCTTTAAATCCTCAAAAGTTATTCATTTACATTTAGATTCGACGATTTACTTTAGAAGTCCAATCCTTCTTGCCAGATTTTTGGCCTGAGTTTAATCACCATAACACAAGAATGGCAAGCTACGTGTTGTCTGTTTTGATTCCAGAGGTTTACCGATATTTCTTATTGGATTATTAACGGGTTTTTTCGTCACTTCTCACAACAATGACATTGGCAATCGTTACAATAATTCATTTGAGTTTTTCAATATAAACAGAACAGTATGGTTAATTTCGTTTGAACATTTTCACACTGATCTGTTCTGAAGAACTGACATACTAATTCTCCTTAGTTATTTGACTTGAAGCTGAGATAACGCGCAAGAAGAAGAAACAGATGAAGATGATTAATATTACCTTTCTGGAATTTTGTTTTGTCATGTATGGTTATTTTTGACTATTTTGCGCTTTGAAGTATCTTCAAGAGTTTTACTGAATTTATGAAATGTTAACGTGTTTAAAATGTAACCTCCTAATCAACAATTGAATAAATGACTTCTTTGGCAAGCTAATTATATAATCAATACCCTTATGTCTGAGAAATGGGTCGTAGAAAAGTGGGCCCTGCTAGTACGGCTATAAAGGCAAATTCTTGACCTGCAGGTTCTAGTGACCTTAGTGCAGGAGAAGGCTATGGGCACATTTTAGGTGCTGACTCTGCCCTCTCTTTCTTCATTGTCGTTTCGACTCCCATTGTTGCTGCTTCTATTTCTCGCCAGCCTACAGTCTCGGTCACAAATTTGGTAACACATAATCACATTTGCCCCCTCACCCCCTTCAATGTTGAGGTCACATTCATGTTTATCGATTGGAGTGCAAAAAAGCAACCGACAGAAGCAACATTGAAGGGAGGGCGGAGGAGAGGAACATTAGTTAATAGCCTGTATGTAACTTCCGTGATATTCTAGCAAGGTGTTACAACTATTTGTGACCGAGGCTGTAGCGACGCTAAGCACGTTTTTCTCAGATCATCAATCGATGGATCACTAGAGTGTCTGTTTATGGCAATAACACTAGTTTGGGTTATGCCTAAATGGTTATGGCAATGGGTGCGACGAAGAACCTCTCGGATCTCACCGATGAAGCGGAGTGTACCATCTGTCTCCATCGAGCCGAAGGAAAAGCGATGGTAAACGAGGACATGCCGAGTGCAGTGCATTGGATCTTGGAGACGACGCGCCGTCTTATGAACGAGATCGGCGAGCACATGACGTATCCTTCCAGGATGCATTGGTTGCATTGTTGTAATTAACCCGTCCACGTGACATGCCTTATCCGCCCGATTTATCGCATGGAGGAGTGGAAGTGTCCTCATTGCCGTCGTACGTTGGGGAGCAGTTTGTGGGGTCCCATCGAGAGAGTAAAGATCGATCACAGTTGATGGTCCAGTTCCTTCAAGGGCATTTAGTGGAACGCGATTTAACCTGGCATCGCTTCAAACAGTTTCAACAAGCGAATCACGTCCCTGCTCGATTGTTAGACATGGTTGCAATAACAAAAATTTAAAAGAACGTGTGTGATTCACTGTGACCCAAATGGATAAGGTGTCCGACTACGAATCAGGAGATTACGGGTTCGAATCCTGGCAGGGCCTATTTTTTGACGAATAAAAAGGTCAATCATTATTCGCACCCGATCGAACATGTTGGTGGTGGGTAAGAACCCCATCGTTATTTTTGACTCATCACCGAAGAACTGCATTGTTGTTAAGGGGCCATGAAACCATTATTGCAAAAACTGCTCGATGGCCAAAAGGTAGGACTGCACGAGAGGTTACCGATCGTGCCCGATCTGACACGATGATTTGCATGGGAACGAAGGAGGTGTGTTGGTGTTGGACGATTTGATGGTCGAAGGGGGAACGGCAAACAGGTTTTGGATCTGTTCACCAAATATTTGCATCATCGGAACATCGCCGTGATTTATTTATCTGTGTCAAGACATGTTTCCGTGAGAAAAATATGCGAAGACCATCAATCAAGCACATTACATCGTGGTCTTCAGGAGCCCTCGCGAGAAATTGGTTCTGAAGAATTTACTGTTACA
>BLAZ01000677.1:245324-247824 GCA_014633955.1 Acropora tenuis
CTCCCTAAGCCAAGAATAAACTTTGAGCAGTGTAGAGTGCCATCACTTTGACCCTTTAGCTGCTTTTCTATGTGAAGCAAAAGCATAAAAGTCTCGGAAAGCATAATTTGCAACATGAAGTGGCAATCGGCGAACAGGCTGATTTACATGCACTGTCTATTACGAGGAGTGAACGAATGACAAAAATGTGAGATAAAGGAGGGAAAGTATACAGTGAAAAAAATGAAAGAGGAAGAGGAACATCATGGACAAAAATCCGTCAATTTAATAATAAATTAAGAAGTTACTTTCATTGGTTATTTCCACCTTGCAACAGCTGGAGTACTCGTTTGATAAGCTTCCCTAATAACTTAACTTTTTTTTGCAGGACTTGATTCAGTGACTAAGGATGTTCAGAGCCATTCTTCCTATTTAGGTGTGAGATGCATTGCTTTGACATAGTAAGTCTGGAATTTTTTTTCAAAGCTCTGTGAGCTCGCTCGTTTCCTAGGAATGTGCATAACAATCGAAATCAGGTTCAAAATGCTTCCTGATCAAAGAGGCGTGGCTGCCAAACCGTGTATATTCCATTGGGATATGTGGATTACCTGTGATTTGTAGAAGAGGGAATGAAAAATGTGCTTCGGCAATATACTGTGAGTTAATGGATACAGAGAATTAATTATTTTGGTTTGTAATTGCAGTTCCCTCTTCAAGTGCTACAACTGCATTTCCAAGTACTGTCGGTGCCTCTGCAACTGCATGTATCAGTGGTAAAACCATCAAGTCATTTGCTGCGTATCGCAAATCCAAAGCACATCAATGGAAACAGTCTGTGAGTAAGGTGTCAGCAAAAGAAAAACAAGAAGAGGTAGCTGTAGGGATGGGATTTTTATGCCAAAGAATCAAGGCTAAAGCCAGTAAGAGGGAACAGGGTCATGCTTCGAATACCTAACAAAGCCCCATATATGGATGTCCGTACCCAGGCAGAGGCAAAGTTTTAAGCCTACCACAGCAATTTTTACAAAGAGGAAATTGAGTATTGATTATTGTACGAGAGTGGAAAGAAAGCCCAGTTTTTATCAGGGACAACAGAAGTTTTCGCCCTGAAGAGACAGAGAAAAGATTGGAAGAGATTATGAGATTATTGCACCGTACTTATGCACAAATGAAGACCTGATTGCAAATGAAAATCCTTTTGCTAATGATGAAGAAATTCTGTCTTCTGGGGAAGAGGGAGGTGTCAGACCAGAAAAGAAACTGAAATTAAAGTTGAAAGTGATGAAATCTCGCGAGACCACTCCGGAGAAAGTAGCAGCCAATGCAGGGATCTTACTCCAAATGAACAAACCTCTGACGAAGTATGTGATGTGCAAGACCCCTCCATCTCGAAGTGACCCAGTTAAGAAACAAAAGAGAAGTTTGACAGCTGTGCTACCCTAATATCTAGTTTGAAAGAAGAAGTCAGTAATAAAGATCATTTCTTTATTGTGGTGAGAAGGGGCTCGAGTCTACAATGGTACTTAACAGTTCGGCAACGAGAAGCAAATAAAACTTCACCAGAAAAAGTACTGCGAGTACATTTTGCAGGAGAAGATGGTATCGATACTGGTGCTATGGCAAAAGAATTTCTGTCATCAGCAGTGTACTACATCAGAAAGGAAGTGTTTCCAGGTGGTGTACCAACGGACTGTTGTACGCTCATAAAAGATTCTTTTGCACTTGTGGACACATTTGTTGGGTTAGTATTTTTTTGTATGGGGACTGGCACGCGAGATAATGTAAAACCGAGGCCTCTCTTGGTAACAAATCCAGCGGGGGCTATCCAAAGGGTGTCTGAGGGGCAAGGAAGAACTATGGAATTGTGCCTAGATGGGTGCTCCTGTGCAGTCTTGAACTTAAAGGTAATATTCTCGTCCAACAGAAGCTTAAGGTAATCATTGGACTGGAGGCCGGTGAGAGCGCACTCTAGGGGACCCGCTACGTCTGAGCAATTGAGGAGCACGCGACCGAGGACCTTATATGCGCCAATAAAGGAACGGAAGCCTTTCACACTTTGGGAGGAAGGCCTGAAGAGAAGACGGCGATGCTGTTGGGGCTACCTGACAGGGTACCTTGTGACCACATCCAGCAGAGGATGGTGATGGATTTCGGGCAAATGATGGTTTTGCTAGGGGATAAACTGAAGGTTGCAGCGGTCGAGGGACTCAAGTACACGTTTCTAGCTAGATAGCAGGATTTCAGGTGAATCGCCACCACAGTAGAGGTCGTCTGAAGTTTAGTCACGCAGCCTTCTTGGATAAGGTCACCAAGATCGCGATACATCATTTCTTCTAGACTGCAGTTTGAGAACCAGGTATACCCATTGCTGATCTTGAGTAAACACGAATTCCACGGAAGGGTGTTGCTACGCCACAGTACTTTAGAGAAGACTGCGAGAGTGGGGTCTGATAGAAAACCTGATCAGATAGCGCCAGGGTGTGATGGTGCGTAGGGTTGTGTTGACGTCTAGCATAAGGGA
>BLAZ01000677.1:295324-297824 GCA_014633955.1 Acropora tenuis
GTTGAATAAATCTTTCATTATTATTCCAGCGTTTCTTTTAGCAAATGGCTAAAATGCAAAATGATCTCCTAGGAGTCTTCCAAAAGATTGACGGTATCAGCCTTATCCAATAGGAATTAAGTGCTCTTTAAATTTCGTGAAATTTTCCTTATATATGATAAAACTAACTAGAGTTGTTTTATAGACAAATAGATGTATCCTTCCTGCATTCTTAATCTGGTATTTCCACATATTCGACGTTACCCTCTTGGGTCATGTAATAACAACCACCAGATAACCTGCTTAACTTTCTAAAAGTTTTGAAAACATCCTCTTAAAACCTTAAGTCAACCAAGAGCTTCTCTTAAAGGAAACATATTACTCAAAGAAATATGTGGCACAATCAAATTAATAAGTTGAGTTTCATTGTCCTTGTCTATGGAGAAGCAATAATTATTATGCACATAGTATAGTATCAAACTTACACGAAACGGTAGAAACCATAACAAATTATTTCAAAATCTATTCAAAATTTAACAAATTGGAAATAACCATTTGATAATTTTTCACTAAAAACGGCTTTTGTTTTGTGTGATGAAATATCATAGTATAGTGGAGACAATAATCCCTTTCCAATTGGGCCAGAAAACAGATAACAAGAATCAGAATTACTACTGCATGGGATCATTTTCACTTACTTGCATTATGTTTTTATTTCCGTGTACAGCAATAGGAATTTCCTTTGATAAAATCCAACAAAACTCTTGCAAGCCAACAATTACAACCCATTTCATTCCGTTGTTATTGCGACTAATAGTCAGTAGATCGTGTTTCCATTTTTGTCTACAACAAACCAATGAGTAATTGAATAATTTGAGTCAGTGAGTCTTCGCATATGTTACGTCAGAGGACGACAGAATATAGTCAATAGACGAAAAGACCTGGGCTCGATGTCATCTAACAGGCAATCGACCTGCGCAGTGTGTGTATTTTCATTTTTTTAACCAGTAGCACCATGTTTTGACTGTGTGCCTCATCCTAAGCTTAATAAAAAATATGTAAAAATATGTTGTACAATCGTTTCAAGGACTGAACATTTCCGCCACTCCTTTAATTATTTCTGTGGTTTTGTCTTTTTTTTTCTGAAACTGTTTTCTCCATGTTTTGTGCTTTGAGCTTTTAAAGGGGCTTGACATTTTATATACTCCTTTCCGTCCTGAGAGCGGACAATGTGAAATGACCAGACCATATCTGCAGTGGAAGAGAGCGTGACAGTAATTTTTTTTTTAATTTACCCCTTAAACACACACATGATCCCTACGGTTCCACAATGTTTTGTTCGCCAAACGACCTTAAGTACCTGCTATGTGATAATAATAGCCCCAACTTATCTGTTTAGGTAAAATTCTCCTAGTCGCATCGTCTTTCGCCTTACTTTTCACTAGTTATGCTGTTATTGTCTTATAAAGACGCTATATAAAGATGATAAAAAATGAGGAGGAAGGATCAAAATAATCAAATCCTATGACATGTCTGCACGCCATTTGCAATAATGATCACCTTATTTCCACTCATGCACAGCAACAGGAACCGAAGTTTCCGCGGTCCTTTACACTAACCCACGCAGTTAACCGCGGGAAAACTAAGACTACATCACGTTAAGATTACTAGCATGGTCGGTAACTGAACTTCATAAGAAAGACCCGCTAAGACGGTCCTCCCTAACGCATTATCTCGTTGGAATGTTATTTAAATCAACTACGAGAGAGAAGGTTGTTTGCGACAATCAATTTGGTTTGCACGTTTCAATCTCCTTCTAAGTTCTTCAGCATCGTGCATTGAAATACTTTGCATGCAATAAAGCTATTATTACACTATAGTTTAAAATATTATTAAATATGATTCAACATATTATAAAGGACACTGGCAGTTTTGGGTTTGTCATTCATCCACAAAAATCAATGTTAATACCTACTCAATAGCGTGAATTTTTGGGTTTTGCTAAAAATCTGCCCGGTGATTCGGCTACAACCAGAATGGCTGCTCTCCTTAAACCAGAAGGTGAGAACTCGCTAGTCAGCTATTTAGGTTTACTTTCTCGAAGTTCACAGGTGGACCTCTTGGGCGTATCCAATATTGGCAACCGGAGGAAAAATATACATTGCTAGCTCTTCACCACTGCAAAGGATATTTTAGGCTTGTGAATATTTTTAACCGGGTTCTCGTGACAAACCTATTTGGTCAGTAAATATGGTTTACGTTAAAGACTTGGGACGTACAGTAATATTCACGACTTGCTTGCGTAAAAACTCGAAAGTTCGAGACGAATGAGTGAAGACTTTTGAACAGAAGCCCAAAAGTCTCGATATCTCTCATTTGGCTTTGGTCCACCAATTTACGATGTTATCTAAATTTAGAATAAACGTCCTACCAAATAATCGCCAATAAGATTGGGTCTGATGACCACAAGCCTTCTGACTTCAGTGTCCCAACCAAGTAAGCTACACGTGAGATTGCCATT
>BLAZ01000677.1:393991-398991 GCA_014633955.1 Acropora tenuis
TTGCTTAAGTTAAGGGCTGAATACCAGAACAACAGCCACAACAGGAATGAATTTTCCTTGATGGAGATAATCGATGGCCTAATAACCTTTCCGTCAGTTTACAAATGGAAATAACATTTATGAACTCCAAAAAGCACCCTATCAGCCATCGAAATGATTTTTGTGTTCATGTGAGTTGCCTTCAAAATGTGTATTGCGGGAAGATTTGCGAAATATAAGCAGAGGTGAAAAGATTTCAAGACGGAGCTTTATTTTCATTTTGAACTCTGTCCGAAGACTTCGATAAACATATCAGCTTTGACTAGTTATTCGCACGAAAATTGATATCAGCAATCAGTCGCATTCTTACATTGGAAACGTCGACCCGTTTAAAATAGAAAAGGAAGTGCAGTTTACAAAACAAACAAACAAACTTTATTTAATTGTTTGAAGAAGAAAGCTTTCTTTTTTCGGAAAAGTGCCACCCGCGAATAAAGTATAGTTTTACGGTCACATTATCTTTCGAAATTGGAAACTTGACGAGAAGTTGGCAGCGAAAATGGCTTAAAAAGTAAATTATTGAAGCGTATGGTATAAAAGATAAGAAGACATCTTGGCCTCTTTGACCGGCGAGCCATCGTACAGTCAGCAAGATTCGTGGTTCCAGAAAAAATTTGCGCGAACCAGTCTATTTATACTGCTTTTAGAACCATGCGCGGCAAATTTGATAGAACAACATTTTTTTCCAGTTTGCGTGTGTGTGACGGATACATCTTAATAGCATCCTTTCAAGTGAAGTTTTCCTCTATCTTATCTCTCTATCAATTGTGTCACGATTCACAGGGTACACTGAAGCTCCGACAACGTAGATAAATTTACTGCATTGTTCCTATTATATTATAAACACACTGTCAGCATTAACATTTCTTTACCTATGCTGTTCATCGTGGTAAGATTTTCACTGGTCATTTCTCATTAATTATGTACTGATGGAATTTGTCTAGGATTTCTGTTGACAGTTGTGAGAGAATCTTGAGATGGGAGCTATAATAACACCGATGTATGAGACGCTTGGTGTTCAATGAATAAATAATTTAGACTATAGAAGAATACACCTTTAGCGCTTTGTAAGAATGGATAAATCATCTCTATAAATTATTGCCGACTCAGTTTTATCAAGTGATCTTCATCTCATTCTGTTCTCGCTTGGGGATCTATTTTTCTGAGTGCGAACATCGAAAGGAGGCTAATCATGAAAGTAACATACTTTGCAATAACACTGGCGTGTTTGAGGGTCACAGGAGTTGTTCAAACTTCCGCTTGTGTCACATTTGCAATCGATTCCTGTGAAGAAACAACAGCCACCGATGACTTTTGGTCTGTTTCTCTACAGTAAAAAGAAATTGTAAGGAACTTTTAAGAGTAATTGCAAACTAATAGATTTAAAATCATAATTTATAAGTTGACAGATTATGGGGTATAAAAGAAAAGTAATTCAAGTTTTCTTTTATAGCGATGATAAATTTTCTCTAGAAAAGTTACATAGTTTGTCTTTGAAGGTTCGACCATCATGATTTCCTGATTGTATTACTGGTTGAGTTACCATTGGTAACATTCCAGTGACTTTAAGGGACATAATATCACTTCTCAAGTTTCTGCAAATATTAAGTCATGAAAGTTTACTATACTGTTACTAATAGATTCGCTCAACACACATCGGCCCTCAGGACTCGTAGGATCTCCTTCGTAAGGTTTTGCGCACCTGAGAGATATACGTATAATTAAACCATAGCTATAACTAAACACTTTGTTCGCCTTGGGAAAATAAGGGAGATTTGGTAATTCAATAAAACAGTGTGAAATGGCTTCATTGCGATGACGGAACTGTAAGAACAATACCCGCTATTCAGTAATTTTCTTTTTCATCTCAAGTAAACGATTACACAACTTAAGCATCTATTATGGAATTTATTGTCACCAACAATTCTGTTGAAGCGTTTCATATCATTTGTGTGGATCTTTCGCCTTTCATGGCAAGGGCGTCACCCCCATATATATAACACACGTAACTCAGTGTGCGAACGAAGAAATATTGCGAGGTACATTAAGGCGTTAAACAAATTAAAAACGAAGCATCGTCAGCCGCTTGTTTTACCCGCTTTGTGCGAAAAATTGAAACAGTTTTACGATAGTCTTAAAGTCGTAGTTAACGGTAAACTGCAAACAGGCTCTTCAAATCTCTCAGAAACTCGCCTTGCCCGCGAAGAACCTGCTCGCAGGCTACTAGCTGTCCCGTTTATAACTTCATATACAACCGAAAAAAATCATGTTATATAGGCTGGTTGTCTAAGGGAAGAATAATTAGTATAAAGCTGAGACTGCGGAATAAAGGTTAGCAGCTGACAGCACTCAGCAAACCATTGAACTGCAAACATTTTCCTAACAGATATCTAGAAGAAGCCTGCAAGCATGAAGCCTCACATTAGATTGGAAGCAAGGCAACTCCTTCTTGATGTTCGAACGGGAGACATGATATTTGGAAGTGCGGAGTTTAAAGATTATGAACCGACAGCACTGAACAATGTTTTATTAAGGCCTTAAGTTGAGGATTTTTTCCCGTGCTTACTTTTGACATGTTCTCCCGGTGTGGCCCTGTGGACAAGGATCACATGTCGCCTGTCCATCTTCAGCCATAAAGCAAGTGGAAAGTGACCCAGCCCTAAAAAATATCGAAACACAGCCGATATAGCCATCAAGCACTTAAATTCAAACTCAGAATAATGCAGAAATGAGAACCAGGAGAGTGCAAAAAAACGATGAAGAGTATAAAAACTGTGAAGTTGACTGTGGCAAGAATTATCTACAAATGGACATAGCTCTTGCAGCATGGAACAGTCCAAAAGCCAATGACACGTTTCCGGTACCATTCCTAGTCAAACTGCAATACCATCTACCGTTTAGTTGGAGTGTAGTCAAAAATAATTAATCAGCAGCATCGCAATAAATACCTGTCGGTTGATTCTGTCAACGGACAAGGGCATGGCTTACAGTCTGTCGGAGTTCCATTGGAGGCGTTTCCATAGAAACCACTCTGACACTGTTCACACCGAAACCCTTCACTGTTATGGCCACAATTCTAACAATACAAACAGAAAAATATTGGTCGAGAAGAAACAAAATCTCAAAAGCATACATAACAGATCTACTAACCCTACATTGCCCCGTGTAAGGATCACAGTCAACTTCTGAATGTGCATGGCAATTGCACTTTATGCAAGTGCCTGGGTTGGTACCATCACTTGACATAAAGTAACCAGGTCTGCAAGACTGCCACAGAAGAAATGAAATAACTTGTTATCACGCAAGATACTGGCTTAGAAGGTAAAAACAAAGCAAAAACAACAGACCAGTCAAACAAACCTCCTTAGGGGTGACGTTATCAGTGTCACTCCAATTGAAGAGGGAAGCACGGTTAAAGTCAAACCTTGCTCCCAGGATCAGAGGGATTTTGTTCAAAAAGACTAAAAGCGGGGTGGACACACGCTAACGACGGCCCCGTGATGTGGCCAGGCATGGACAGCTCATTTGGTCGTATCAGTATATATGGTAAAGCCGACAATTTCACAACGGGGTTCTGCAAACCCCTTCAGGCGACAGCTCGTCACAAGACACCTCGACATCATCAACTATTTCATGGTAATGGGGCCAAAAACGATCGTCAACCTTTAAATTCTGTTGCAGTGATGGCCTCAAGAAATGGAAATGGCCTAAGAATAAGTTCGAATCGAAGACATGATCCTCACACTTGCTGGACAACCTCAGCGATTGTCTAATATGCGCGCTTGAAAAAAATCAGGTGTCTTAAACGGGATTCGAATCTATGACTTCTGCGATGCCGGTGCAGTTCTCTAACCAAATGAGCTATGAAGCCACTCAGATGAAAGCAGGTCAATTTATTGGGCTCATGTGTTCCCGAGAAAGGAATGATGAGTGAAAGAAATGTTTATGAGGTGTGGTTGAGAGATGAATCGAAGATATGATCGTCACACTTGCTGGACAATCTCAACGATTGTCTCATATGTCTTGAACGGAATTCAGCTTAAAAGCTCAGTTGCTGAGAGCACTGACTGGCATGGCTGAGGCCATGGATTCGAATCTCGTTGAAGACACCTGAAATTTTTCAGGAGCATATATGAGACAATCGCTGAGATTGCCAACAAGTGTGAGGATCATCTCTTCAATTCATCGATTCTACCAGCGCATTCTACTGCCTTGATCAAGGAGCGACTCTCTGCGTCAAAATGTATACATCTACGTTTCTTCTAACTACCAGTATTATTACCTCACATGATAGTCCACTGTACTCATACGGGCATTTACACTGTTCTACCAATTCAGCTTTTCCAAATCCGGCGTCATGCTCGCTTGCTATGTCCACTGAAACATCCATGATACTTTTCGAATGCAAATAATTTATCAGTGTTTTTTGTTTCTTCTAGGGCCAAAAATTAAATCCTGTGGGACGCGGATCACAACTTAATGGCTCAACAATTTTGTACCTTAGAGCTTTCCACTACCAGTGACTGGTATGCCCTACCAGTTAACAATATTTCAATGCTTGATTGGGAAAACAACCAGACAAAATACCAATCCAGCGTTTGAAATATGTACAAAGCAAACCTTTCGTAATTTGAGGCGATGGGAACAAAACGTGTCACACTTGGTGACATCATTACTTATATCTATTGCTACATTGAACAAAATTAAAATTTTTAAATGCTTCACCGTTGATAGTACGTTGTGTTAACAGGAGTAATTCACCAATGAAATTAAAGGGAATTAATGGGCAAAATGTAATTCTTGTTTCCCCAAGGTCAGAGAAGAGATTATATCCCGCGGCTTAGTGACTTGCAAAAATTGTACTATCTCCACGGATTAATACGGATTCAAACCAGAATGAATCAGAACCATCATCGGTTACTCAACCGCCTCCATCTTTAATGCCCAAGTTAAGTCTCAGA
>BLAZ01000680.1:20000-25000 GCA_014633955.1 Acropora tenuis
TATTTTTAGAGCAATGCTATAGCCTAGCAGTGCCTACATGTCATCAACATTCAAGACTAATGTTCAAATTATTATTAGTATCACCCAACTAGTGGACTAATGCAAATCCTGCATTTTGATTGGCTACGCTACTAGGGGTCTAATAGTAATAGTCATCGAGTAGCGAAATTCGCCGGTTTTTCTTTGTTTTTTTTCCCCTAAAAACTATTTCTTCAACTTGCAATTGCTAGCTTTATTATTGCCTTTTCTGTCCAACTAGTTGGGTGATACTAAAACAATTAGACCCTTCGCCCTCAAGGGCCACGGATCAATAGCCCATTCGGCTTTGCCTCATGGGCTATTGACCCGTAGCCCTTTCCGGCTACGGGTCTAATTGTTAAGTAGTATCTGATATTGCATTTTGCAAAGTTAATCCCTTCCTCTTATGATAACTGACGTGGTCATAAATATTTGCCAAGCCTGTACATTTTAACATTTCAAAAAATCTTACTATGGTCAGTCCAAGTCCAAATGCAGAACACGAAATCAAGATTAGATAGTCAAAAATCAAGATTTTCCCAGAACTGCCGTGCTAGTATCATTTTTGTTCATAATTATTAAGACATACTGTAGAAATGCAAAGATTCAATACAATATTATTACTAATATTATTAGTAATGAAGCCAAAACCCGTATAATTTGCATTATATTACCCCACAAATACTCACTGTTGTCATATTGTATATAAAAAACAATATTTAAATAAAAATATTTAAACAAAAAAAAAATACTCACTGTTGCTGTTAATTTGAAAGATATTACTACTGACTGCATCAGAAAGCTCCTGAAATTTGCCTTCACCTGAAACAACATTGAGCAATAATTATTATTAGTGAAGCAGCATTTTTTTATCCATCTGATTTGGTCTATACTAAAACAACTATCCCCCTAAGGGTCGGTGAAGAGTGGTGGATATATACCTCGACGCTTCGCGTCTCGGTATATATCCACCACTATTCACCTCCCCTTCGGGAGATAGTTGTATATTATTCTTACTTAACAACTTCTCATAAAAACGTCTGAAACAACATAAATGCGAATTTCGCCTCCTCCTTACCAAATCATCCCTGCCTACTTTCTATATTAAAATAATTTGATGCCAGAATGCCAGAAATGGTATTTCCAGGCTTTTAGATTCCAAAATTTGGTGGAGGAGCATGCCCCCAGACCTCCCTAGGGAAGGGGCCTTATGGTCCCTGAAGTGTTACAGCCATCTTCTTAAAAAAAGTCTGCCTACTGCTCGACTTATTGAAACCCCTGACAACTCACAATGTATAACTTGAACCTAAATTAGCAAAAAAACAACAAAACAAAAATGAAAAAAGAGAGATCTGACGCACTTGATAACACAAAATGTATGCGGGATTAAACCGACTTCCTGGCCTCTGAATGCACATTACTCATTACTGTTTGAGCTGACAACACTAACACATTTTAAAAAAATCCATCGAAGAAAAAAATTATGTTTATTTGTGTCATCCTCTGACCAAACAAAGACGTGCATGCACCTGTCCAGTGATATCCTTTGTTCAAGAAAACAAAAGTTGTATTTTGCTTCTTATTTAACAGACTGAAAAAAATAAGAGGTTGGGGGGGGTATATGTGTTGCATGAGACTTGGGGTAAAGGTGACATGCAGGGAGTGGTGAACATGTATTTTGTTTGCTCTCTTATTGTTTGCCAAAATCAGAGACTTATTCGCAGTCTTTTTTTTTAAAGTAGTGGGCTGACAGTGTTTTGGCATAGATTATTTCTCAAACTCAGCTCTCAAAAGATAAGTAAAGAAAACATTGTTAAGCATTGTATTTCAAAGACAACTCCTCACCACCATACTGTCTTGATGAGTGGTTGCTTGCTGCTGCATTACCAGATGACAGAGTGCCATATGATGGCGTGCTACCAAACTCGTCACGAAGCATTGATGGAAAGATGAATGACTATCAACAAAAAGAAAACAAACAGTTTTAAAATTGAATCAATAACCATCCATTAAATATTATGAATATGGTGCATTTCAATATCATTGCTCTTAAGTACCTGTAAGTAAAACAGTTATTGTTGAAAGATCTGAATAAAAAAAAAAAGCCTCAAGGAATCTAGATTCTGATTGTTCGTTGCTTGTTAAGTCTCTCTCTCTGCAACTTCTCAAGTAACTGAATACAAACTGCAGTGGTCTTTCATTTAGAACAACCATAATTTTTATAGGTTCACTATAGGGAAGAGAAAGCATCCAGGGATGGTGGTGAACAATTTCATGGATTAAAATTCTGACTTTAGTGATGCCAGTTATGTTTGTCTGGTACAAAGAGGGATACCTTCTCAATGGAAAATGCTGTTTTAAACTACAAAAAAACAGTATGTTGTTACGAGCAAAACCACCTCTTCTTAAGAAAACAAATAGAGGTTTTGCACGGCAGCCATATTGGATGGCAGGACAATGAAAATTATTTGCATTAGAAAGAACATTTGTTGCCATAGGAAAAAGAATCTATTGTTCCTGCCATCCAATATGGTAGCTGCCGTGCAAAACCTCTATACAACAGCCAGGGCATAATTTGAACCCAGGGTAGACCTTGGACCCTTGCCACTGGAACTTCTCTTTCTCTTTTGGCAGTTGAGCTAAACAGGGCTTGAAATTGCTGATACAGAAGCAAAAGCAACTGATGAAGCATTCAAAACACTTGCTGGAGGAGGGGGGGGGGTGACTGATGAGAAACTGTCTTATATGTCAAAAAATTTCTTCAACCCATGCTTGCTTCAGTAAACATGTTTGGGGACTTCCTTTTCAAAAAGCCAAAAATTTAAGATGCCCCCACCGTGCCCCTCACCTGTGTATTAGGGCATAGCTTTGTTAAATCATTATTCACATCTTTCTTTTAAAATACTGGCATGAGGTACCCCCCTTGGGAACATTATGGTAATATTTTTGGAACACCCCTTTTTACCTCTTACATTTTTTAGGGTCCTCCATTTTCTCATCATTCCCTCCTGCCCCAACAAGTTTTTGTGAAGGCTGCCTCACTTTTTCACTAAAGTCACGTTAGTTGCAAAATTGCAACTATTTCACTTTGTTGATGAAAAATTAACATGATAATAATAGTTCGGAGTTACAAGGGCTACACAAGAAATAGCTTGGGCTCATTTTAAATTACAGTAGTAAACAAACTTTTTTCTGACACTAAAATTTCGCCTCTAGTCGTTAGAAATTCCGACCACCGAGCCCTGGAAAGCATTCTCCAAGGTGTCACTTAAGTAGTGGCTAACAATAAAATGATCTGCTCTCCTTGGGACAGCATACGTGTACAAAGATAAACCAACCATCGCTTGTGTTGGAAAGCTAGGGTGATACGCCTAGCTAAAATGGCAGAATTCAGTTGTCATGGCATAACGACGTATAAGCTATGAAGAATTGATGTAGTGCTTTTTTTACTCACAACAGTTTCTGCTTGCAAAGGGTCGTAGTGAATCATCTTCAATCTCATTTAATTACATGTGCATTTGATGAAAGTTTTCTATTTAGTTAATTTAAATCAGCCATTTAAAGTGGTTGAATGATGCTCTCATAAATTTACGGACAGATAGAAATCACGAGATAGTCATGATATCACGCTGCAGAAAAAAGTGCAAACGAAAAATGAAAGCCTATGGCCATGACAAGCACGGAAGTCAAGACAACGGCGAGGATAGTAGCCGATCTGTGCGTGAATTGCAAACTTAACTCACCCAGAAATTACAGATAAGAAGTACTACAAGATCTTCTGCGAAGGAAAGTCGTCTTTTGAGAGAAAGGTGGCTGTTTCGAGGGTTACAGATTCACCAACTGAAGTTACTACCGCTTTAATACAATCGGAAGTATTCACCACCATCCTGACGCCCATACCTCCCTCGTCGGGAAACGTTGACGTTTCTGTCCTACCCGAAGGGTAGAACAGAAACAGAAACAAAATAGCTGTAGAATGAAATGTGTTGCATTGTTTCGGACCGCAGTGTATTTCTTAAAGTTGAAAATAAATAAATAACTAAAACAAACAACGGCAATATCAACAAAAACGGGTGATGGCATACATCAAATATATTACTGGCAGAGGTGGGGATAAGTCTTCCAGGACTACATCAGCTGTTGAAGACACTATATGAAAGACGTACATAACGATCTTTCAGTGTGGTAATTGAGGTAAGCGAAACATGTTTGCCTGAAATTTGCGGCGTTGACTCAGCCTTTCAAAATGGCTGGTAATATTCCTCTTGGAGTAAAAGAGGTTCAACAAGAGCATTCAGGTGATGAAAGTGACGACGATGTCGACGATGTGGTGGAGCAAAGTCCCTGTGGAAGATGGGAGAAAAGGCGACAAGAGGTAAAATTCTGAAACTTCTTGGTCATATATTCGCAATAAAATTGTATCCATTTGAATATCGGTTGGCTTTCGTTATTGAGGTCATTTTTTTGCGAAAGAAATCAGCAATTTGAGTCGTAAAGCAAGGGGGGAAACACATGATATTGGTGAAATAAAATGCTACTTTTTCGTTTATGTCTAGCCATCATTTTTCATATTTTTTGTGTAAACCAACCCCAGTCCCCACCCCCAAGGGTAGCGCGTATTGGCAAGCAAAGTTTCTTGCATTTTCTACTGTGGACAAACACGTTTCTTTCATAAGACCCTGCAGAAAAATGACATTACAGATGTTATATTTTCAGAGGATACTAACAAAAAATAGGGATGAGGTGTGATTGCCACCCTTTGTGGGAATGGTGAGGGGAATAGGTTATGAAGCTGTTTTCCTATCAAAAAAGATATTGGGTGTGCATTGTCTATTATGAAATCTCATCATGTAATTTTGAGTCATTTACATGACATGATTGCTTCTCATCATTTGTTCTTGCACACCCAATGTCCTGTTGCACACTTAATGTCCTATTGCACACCCAATATCCTATTAAACACCTAATGTCCTGTTGCACAT
>BLAZ01000680.1:55446-57946 GCA_014633955.1 Acropora tenuis
ATCTTTTTGTCCCATGTCCCCTTGATAAAAAAGCAAGGCCTTTTCTCGTGAGCTTGTCTGGAAGAAAAACTGTAAAGTCGCATTAGGACGCCAGTTCCACGGCTCATACTCAGCGTGTGAAACCGTCGGCGAATTCTTTCGAGCTATTTGCCCTGTAAAACGCAACCCAGCGCCGCTCTCGACAAATGTGTTTTTCTTCGGTAATATGGAGGCCATTATCAAAAATAATATTACCATTATGTGTCGTCGTGTCATAGTTAACTTGTCTGGCGGCAAATATCACAGTGATTGTCTAGATGCATGCTGCTGGTTTAAAAGGCGAGCTTGCATTGCGTTTTAATAACCTCCAAAGACAAGTTGATTCGCTCGCTGTCAGCAGCTATCCACCGCATGCCCGCTATCTGTGATTAAGACAACGTCATTGGTGAATTGTGCTCCGTGCTTATCTCTTAAAATAGCACATATTTTGGAAAATAGAAAAAACTCAACAAGAGTCCTTCATGAGAAAAGGAAGTCATAAAAATTTGACGGTGTTTGTTGATTCCTTCTTAAAGATATTTGAAAATATTTGAAAGCTGCGCACGAAAATCAATTGGCAACCTTACAATTGCATCCATCTTGCAGATGACACGTAAAATCATGCTTTCAAAATTTAAGCTTATTTCCTTAAGTTCTGAGGCGTCATAATTGCTGTGCTTTGATAGAATTTTCATTTTAACCACTCATAGTCCGCTTTTGTGTCTTAATATCTTGAAATGGTTCTCGTTTTTTTTTGCATAAACTAAAAAAAACTGTTTCACCTAGGCAACGTATTCTATTGCAGATTTTCTTTTTTTTCGTCGTGGCGGACAATTTCGAAGCTGCCTTGTATGCATTCAAATGAGCGAAATCTGTGTCTTCACTCTCTTTTGTTTAGATTCATTGGAAAATTTGCTCTGTTTATTTAGAGAGTAAGTTCATAAAAAATTCAGATATTTATCCAACGCCGGTTGGTTTGCGAAGCAAAGTTTAACCTAGTCCTCGCAATCCTTTTTCTTTTCTCACTGGCTGTTCTAGTCTACGTGCTCTCAATCGTTTAAAGATTGAACAGGCGGAGTGTGTAAAACATAAGCGGAAAACGAAGGCCATTAAATAATTATTTCAATCAAAGAGCCTTCTGGTTTTGGATTTAGTGTTTTCTTAAAATAGACATTAATTGCACGATAATGATTATAGTCCGTTCGGTCTGGGAGTAAAGGTGCGTTTGTTGGAAATTGCGTTCAGAAAAGGTGATACAAGTTTCGACTCTCGATTAAATAGTGAGCCTTCTGCATCTTTTGACTCCAGGCAAGTGCAAATGAATTAATGACGAATTAAAACGCGACATGACTTTATTTCATATTAAACCGGAGAGATGAGTTGTCGAAGCTAAAGGGATCAAACTGAAAATGATAATTAAAACTGCTTGTTAGTTTAGTTCCATGAACCTCTCATATCTTTTGTCACTTTCTGTCACTTTTTCAGACAGCTCCATTATTTGTTACATCATATATGTTACATTCCATATGTTAAGTTGTCTTCGAAACAAAAATATTACTGATACAATTTTTGTCACATACACGGATGGACAAACCAGGAATATCATTAATATTTCGAAATGGCAAAAACAACTTAACTGCCATTTTCTTGTAGATGTTTATGTTTTCAAGTCACGACAATTTAAAATGAGGCAAAATGAGACATGTTTCACACTTGATTTCCCGGGGACATCAGTCATCAATTACCTCACGCTTCTCTTGTGATTGCTTCGGCGGAAAATAGTTTTACCCTTGCAAACATTTTCTCGCTTTTCCTCCTCTTAGGAAAAGGCGAGTTAGGCTATGATTTTAAAAGAAGCGAAGTTTGTTTCTGACAATACAAACCCACGACTCCCCGAGGCAGAACTTCTGCCAACCGTAATGTAAAGCATACTTGAAGAAAGAAAAACATGCGCTTTTTTGCCCGTTATTTTAATGTTTTTGTTGTTGTTTGGTTTCCTGTTTTTGGACCTACGATTTCCTTTCTGAAAAAATATACATTTGTATTCTTTTTTATTAAGAGGGACGGGAAATTGAAATCAAAGTACCAAGAATTCCTATAAACGCTTTTAAGATGTTATAGAGTTAATTTTGCAATGGTTGCTGATAAGGGTTCGCGCAAACAATTAGTTCGTCTTTTTGTCAGTTCATCGTAGCCCAATACACCTAAATTTATTTGCGATGACAAATTTCACAATTTTGGTAAAAATCGTGGTTTCTTCTCCAAGAGATCAAGTTTTAGTCATATCACCTGTCTTAGCAGCTTTGATGATCATAGAACTGGAGAATCTGCGGTCACAGTCTTACAATTAAGTTTTAATCTGAAGCGATTGGTCTCCTAGAATCTAGAACACATGTGGACTCGCCATTTTTACTTTGGCCGGAAAAGCCAGTAGTAGAATTTACTTGTGTAGCAAAACGCACCAGTAACTGCCTAGTGGGAG
>BLAZ01000680.1:66964-69464 GCA_014633955.1 Acropora tenuis
ACGGGGTTTGAACCCGTGACCTCGCGATACCGGTGGGACGTTCTAACCAACTGAGCTATGAAGCCATTGAAGCCACTGACATAGTTCAGTTGGTTAGAGCCTCCCACCGGTATCGCGAGGCCAAGGGTTCAAACCCCGTTGAAGTCCTGACTTTTTCAGGCTTCTACACGCAATTGGTGCGTTCCAACAAAGTATAGCCTCATTAATTCCTATGGGTCTTCTCCACGGCGTTACTCAAAATGCCGGCCATAGCAGTTATTTTGAAACATCAAACATTTATCGTCTATAAAATAGCCATAAGCAATTGAAACAGTTTAACATTAAGTTGATAATGAAAGAAATAATTATCGTGAGGTGTCAAAATTGTGTATTAACACGGACGTTTCGGGTGTATAACCCTTCTTCAGTGTGAAAATAAAATGAAACAGTTTATCCTATCATAGATTAGTTAGGGCTCAGTAGACACACATATGAGATCTAACTTATCTGTAATTGCTGCCGCAAAATAGCCGAATTTTTGCCGTAAAGCTGCAGATTTTTTGTAGGGGTCAAATCGTGTTAAAATTTGTCGGGACATCAGCTTGCCGCACACTAGTCGATTTTTTGTCGCGACTAACCGTGTTTAGGTTTGGTGTTGAAACACGCTTGTTCACTTGACTCTCATGACAATTCTTCATTGGTGGAGGTACGCGCTAGCCCCGACAAATTGTCTTGGTCCACCGCACGCCAGCCGACAAGGCCCAACAAGATGTCTTGAGATCTTGCACTGTCAGATATCGCCCGACAAGCCCCGATCTTGTCGCAGACTTGTCTGAATTCACTGCATACTACCCGACAACTGAATCTAGGGAAGGAATGTGTGAATGAGCTAGATCTGTCAGTTTTCGTTGGTTACTCGAGGAAACTCGGAAACAACCCGAATTCTGCTATAAGAGTCGAAATTGCCGCGGGCCAGTTCGGATGCTCAAAGCACGGAGCAATCAAAATAGCTTCTTGTTAGGCATGGAGCCTTTGTGTCATTTTTCAGTTTCGAAATGTCATTCCCCTTTTACTTGTCTTTTTAAGAGAGTTTACTTGAACTCTGTTATTTCATAACACGAAAAATATCGCATTCCAGATCCCGGATGTGCACTTTCCTTTTCTCGCTTTTTAGAATCTCAACCCGCTAGTGGCAATCGACTTGAGAGCCAGTTATTTTGTTAACTTACATAACTAACATATTGCGTTGAAATATCCAGGAATCGCGACCCAGAGACCACTTGGGATGTCTCCATTCCGTAGCAGCTAAATAACTAACATAAAATGGGCTTCGCTTCCTAAAGTCAGCCCTTGCTAATCTATCACACAGCTTGTAACTGGTATTCTGTCTGTCCACCAGAGCTATGAGCGCGTGTGAGGTCCGTTTCAAAATAATTCTATGCCAGTTGACATCGTTAAAAAAAGCTCTCTCTTTGGAGACATCTGCCCATTGTTAGGCGAATTCAGCAAAAAGGCGTCCATAGACTCCTTTATGCCTTGGTCGTCTATATAAAACATTCCATCTTCTTAGCGCTTTTTGAAGCGAAAATCGAGTTGTAGGGGGAATTGAATCGAACTGAACGCGAAGTAAGCGAAATTGCTGTACTTTAAAGTGTAATTACTTCCATCTGCCTTGTTTCTGATACCATAATCGACATGCTCACAGATGGCAAGTGCCAAATGGATTTGCAAGAAACGAAACAATTTTATCATGGTGGTAAGTGTTGCAAAAACAGCTCGTTTTCCCTTAAACTTATTTTACTCATCTGACGGATCCAACAAGCTGTTGCGCTTGAAATGTGACGATTTCAATTTTTTGTCAGATCACTGGTTTGAAAGAAGCGTTTGCAGGCCTCCTCGAGCGCGGTTAGCAATGTGGTTACGAAGCAAACAGATTTGGAATTCAAATGACGTTGTTGTCATTTCTTCCTGCTGACAGATGAGGAATCTCGAATATAATCTATGTTGATTATTTCGACACCTTCGGAATTCGAAGCGCAACGACATAAGGAATTTAGAGGTAAGTTTAAAAAGAACAGTTTAGTAAACGGCAGTGTTGAAGGGTTCCGTGTTCCTTATGTAAGAATCAAGAAAAAAATTGTTTTATTCAGTGGGTCACAGGACACAAGATTGCTTATCATCTAGCGGTATACCTCTGCTTCTGCAAAACAGTATTTGCATTTAACATTTAACTTTTCGAGCTGTCTCGAGTAATATAAGATATGACATTGAGGTCGTATTGTAATTTAGTTACTTCACTGATAACTGTTATGCGCTAAACGTTAAACAGGCGTTGCAATGGACTGGAGCTGTAAAGATTACTTCCGATTTTAAGAAACCGATAGAGAAAGGGTCAATGATGCGTCGAGCATGCGAGACATTTATTATAGGCGACGAAGCCCGGTAAGATGGGGTGGGGGTACTTGGGTGAATTTTCGTTTGGTATATGTGCAGGTGGCACTTCTCAGATCCCTAGTACTAA
>BLAZ01000680.1:163257-165757 GCA_014633955.1 Acropora tenuis
CGGTATTCCAGAGAATAATGGAATTCCGGAGAATAATGGAATACCGCGCACCGGTAGCTCCGGCCGGACCAACACTCAGGGCCCTTAAATAACTGAGGAGAAAGTGCTGCCTTTGTAATTACATCAGCAAATGGTTAGACTTTCAAGTCTTCTCGGATAAGGACTATAAACCGTAGGTCCCGTCTCGCAAATACCTTCCGTGTAGGTCAATGTGGGACGTTAAAGAACCCATGAACTATTCGAAAAGAGTAGGGCATGAAGTTCCCGGTGTTGTGGCTGTCCTTTGCGAGTGGTTGGGTGGGGTGGGTGAGGTCAATATGGACTGATAACGGCTGCCTTGAGCGCCTTTACATGCTGACGTCCGACCTCATACCACAAAGTCTGAAATAACATTGTAAAGTGGACACGTCTGTTGTCCACTCACCTTGTAGAGACCTAGAGGGGGAAGACTTCCGCTTAGAAGGTCCCATCCAACTGACCTCACTCAAACGCCCATAATGCAAGAGTAACAAAGCGAAAGCCTCTTGTTAATTGAGACACAAAGTGATCATCTTAAAATGCAATCCGGGACATGATATTAATAACGCTATTAGAAGTCACTTTTTTCAAGATTTGATGCCACATATGCAAAGATATGCACACACCGTCAAAATGGCAAAATCTTGTGAGCTTGAACTTCAGATCACCAATTAATTCCATATTGAATGCGGCGGAACTGTTGGGATAATACAAACATGGTCTTTAGTGTTTTTTCATCCAACGCCGCTTTGGTGAATTTCTAAAAGAATCGTTGATTGCATAACCAGTGTGCTTCCAGCCGCGTGGTATGCATGTTGTGAACAACACATCTTTGTTTGCGTAATGACATGTTCTGTGAAACAGGTTTCCGGCAAATTAACAAGTCAACCGAAAGTGCAGCGGTGGATAGGAAACGTCCTTCTAACAGGTAGAAGATTCAGCCATGAGTCGCATTTTCCAGGCCAGTTTGTAGATTTATAGCTTATGTACCGTCTCCCACTTGAGAATGAGTGGTTCGTGCAGCAGAGCGAACCAAGAGAGAAAGAGTGCGGAGCAATCACACATACGTCTTAACCTCATTCCTATGCACACACCAAGCACTATATAACTATATAACATTGACCAGAATAACACCATATAATATTGAACACAAATCACATTACAGAAAAAACTGACAAAAGTTTCACTTGATCAAGAGCATGTGCATTCAGTTCTGGTGTCATGTAAGACACCCACAGTATCCTATTACAGAGCATTTGATGATAACATATTGAAAATTCTATTGATATCCATCAGCTTTGGGGGTTATGGGTTGTGGGTTATTCATGAGGTCGATGGCTTATGAAATTGCAGTATTTAATTGACATGTACACTCCTTAGAATCCAGATTAAATTTAAATAAATCAAATGTTATACAAATAAAAGCAAATTTCCTTTCATTATAAGGTATGTAGCATAAAACCAAAGTGAAAATCAACTAAAAGAGAAAGAGATTCTTAGTCATCAACTAATCCCCATGAACCATTTAGAGCTGCATTAACAAAACAATATGTGCATAAATCAAGTGACTAACAGCTTTCCATTCACCTGGATTGTGACATCGTTCCTTTTGAAGCCTTCAAGCTTTTAACATCAAATCAAGTCTTTGTATGATTTTCTAGGCCTAATCAACTCTGCCTTATAGTTAGCAAACTGAAAGCTTATTTGTGTATAACCTAAGCCATTGCCAAAACTTAAACCGAGAGGAACCTGTGGAGAAGGGGATGCGGGGGAGGGGGGCATTTGCCAGCAGGGGCATGTATCATCATATTATCAAAAGAAAAACTTTTCTATACTTACAGGGATCCACAATGAATCTGCCAAGTTGCATCTTGTAAAGTTAGCAGCAGCATGTGGAGCAAGTTTATATCCTACAAACAAGAATAAAGTTACTTCATGTGGCTAAAGGTAATTTAGGTTAAGTTAATCTCCAGTCAGTGTGCCCAATGGTCTCCTTGACCCATGTTCATGACCTCTGGGTGGCCCAAGGGCCTTTCCTTTCCATGCGAGCTTTAGTCGCCGTATTTGCAGTTGCTTGCTTTGCTGATATTTGAGGATCACAGCTTTGTTTGCCTATTTTGCAAATTTAGTGTGCAGCCTAGGGTAGGTATCGGGAGAGGTGAGTATCTCTGCTGAAGTTCCTTCAGTGTTACAGAGCTGGCAGATGGCCTCTTGCAAGGATGGTTCTTACTCACAGGGTTGCCATGAAAACCTCCCTGCTGAGCCTTGTATTTTGCCAGGGTCCTCACCAACCTTTGATGGCACCAGTTCCCAAGCTCATCTCTTGAGAATGAGTTAGATGTAGTTTAGTACCCTTGACCTTTCAGTCAAACAAATGTATCAGCCTTGGTAGCTGATGAATGTAAGAACATTGCACTACACTCAAGCTTCAAGAGCAGCTGAGGAGCCAAAGTGCAGATTCTGTAATCCAATTTTTTCACGA
>BLAZ01000680.1:225531-228031 GCA_014633955.1 Acropora tenuis
AAAATTTCTCGCTTAAATTCAGGACAAAAAAGGCTTACTGGGTAGTTCTTTAGCAAGGTCGATAGGATTTCCAAAGCTTGCGGTATAATGGACGGGGGTTTCTGCTGGGTTGAGCGGACCCTTGTTGGTCAATATCTGCACACAGGATCTTAGTTCCTTAATATCACACACGGAAGGATCACTGAGGCGCTGTTCAAGGATGTATATCACATAACTTCTCAGAACTTTCTCCGATTTGCCCTTGGAAATAAAAATGACCACTGGCATTAGTCACAGGTTTAACAGCGAGAAGAAAAGTATTAAGGGTTGCGTAACGTTTTGAGGGTTCCACAGTTAAACCTAGAGGAAAACAGCTGAAAGAAATAGCACTCATCTGGAAGCAATTAAAAGCAAATTATTTAGTCACACCGGAAATGTGCTCACACCCAGGTATTTCAAACTCCAAATAATATCTCGTCAGTAGCCTAGGATCACGTACATGTAAAAACACGTCACATCCCCTCTTTTCACTAAAGAAAACTAAAAAACCTAGAACGAGGTGGGCTGGTAAAGTATTCAAATTCATAGGCTGATGAAAATTTCACACGATACTAGACGAAATGGCCGTACGAAAATGTAGACGGTAGAGTAAAAGCCTAGCAGGTGCGGTGAACAAGAATTTTGTACAGCAAAGGCGTGGTTACATGGATGCGTGATAACTTAGCCACTGATGCAGCACTTTGCGCAAGGACAGAAGGAAAAACCACTCATAGAGGTTACAGTCTATCTGGTTCCTGAATGTCAAGTGAACAGAACGGAAAGGTTTTTCCTTTTCAAAGTGAACATAATGTCCGCAAAAATTTTTCAAGCTCGCCAAAATTCGTCCATTACCGTGTAAACGTAACCTAAAAGATCTTTCTAATAAGTTAACAAGATCTAGCATGACGTCTTTTCACATACCTTCCACTTGTCAGACTTAAAGGTCGGAATAATGTGACTATTGATAAGATCTTTGGCACTCCAGGTTTTGACTCCCAAGCGCCTTAACAGCTGTTCCACTTGAGACCGACCAATATCATCAAGTGAAGAAAACAGGGCTGGATGTACAGTGGATAGGTCCTTCTCCAAAATACTATGGCAAGTGTTCCCGCCTAAAACGTTAGCAAAGTACTCTATTAAGCGAGAAAGGTCAACAGAGTTGAGAAAGCAACTTCAGCACTTGCAGAGAAGCCTGATGTTGTATTACGAACAACTCATCAGCTCCATTTATCACTAACACTTACACAAAGTCCAACTTTCAGATCATTGCAACAACCAGGGAAAGACATCAGTCGACACGGCATATCGATGACGTCTCATTAAACTGCACCTCACAATATTTGATCTACGTACATGTATATGTAGCTTTGTATTTTTGGTTTTGAATTACGCATTACATGAAGAGCTTTAGAATTATTTTAGCACTGTATAAATGTAAATTATAATATGAATTTATTATTATTATTATAATTGTTATAATTATGTTATAATTATTATAATTGTCTTATTATAATTGTCTGCTTCAATTTTACCTACTAGGGCCCGAACCAAACCAAGACACTTGAGGAGTGTTTGTCCGATTTACTTGATTGAGAGAACCTTTCTCAGAATGTACGCTGTTCCCAGAAGTGCTGTTTTTTGGGATTTCCTGTAGGTTGTTATTGCCTGGTATTTTGCAGAGATACTGTTCAGTGCCTTTTTTAATAACTCCAAGGGCGCCTATTATTATTATTAATATTATTATTATTATTATCATTCACCATAACTCAAATACTTTTCATTACGGACACAAGTCACTCCACTAAAAACAAACCTATTTATCCATGGTCACTCCGAAGTTTCACTATTTATGTGTTACAAAAAAAAGTAGCAAAGCCCGCAAAGCTAGTTATCATTTTGACCCACGACCGAGCTGAGAGAGGCATGGGCCTATCCTTGATTTGAAGTTACAAACTGCTTTGCAGTCAGGTTTTCAAGAGATTTTTGAAGTGCGGAGCAGTCGCTGACGTCGAATTAAGAGTAGCCCTCTACCTTCATCAGGTCTCATCACTAACTCATTCTCAAGGCCTGACAGAATTCCATCCCCTTTTATGAAATCCGAGAGGCGTCCAATTTTGGATGAAAGTCTTATGTCCTCGAAGCATCATCAAAACGTTGCCCTGAGCCGAAACCCCTTTCCCTGGCACCCACCTTTGGACCCTCTCAACTGAACCACACCATTGAGATTCTTACGAAAACTTGTCCAATAAGCTTTGGTCGCAAATATTGGAAGGACATAACGGGGAAAAGGCGCAAAAGAAAACACCAGGCCATATAGAAATAAGACTTACTTGATGTACTCTTCGTTTTCTTCGAAGTAGGTCCAACAGAGCTTTGATCCATCGACAATGGCAAGAAAACAGAGTCTTCTTTTAAGTTTACAAATGTTCCATTTGTGAGGGGAATCACATCAAGGGAAGCAATCGCATCCAAAGTATCTTGA
>BLAZ01000680.1:248031-253316 GCA_014633955.1 Acropora tenuis
ATCTCTTTTTATTCTCTCCTTCGATAGAAGAGAGGAAAAATGGCGGAGAGCGAAGAGGAGTTTCCAGCTGAGCGAGATGTTAAGGTTTGTTCTTGAAACAAGGTCCCAGTTGATCTTAATTCGTGCTTGAGTCCGCGCTAAATTTTCGACGTCGCATTAATTGTACTTATAATTATTAAAAAAAGAAAAGAATTCTTACTTCGTACACAGAGAATGACAACGCACCATTTTTCGTTGACTTCACCAAAATTTTAGATCATTTATACCGTTCGATTTTCAGCTTCACGCAAATGCGGAAGATGCGAATGTCTGAACGACAGCAAAGCATTTCTACCTGTTGTTCATGTTTGTTTGGTTCATGTATAGATTGACATTTGTAGGATGTCCAACAGGTACAGGTGGATCTAATCAAGTTACTCATTTTTGTGCACTCATTTTTTGACGCATTTTTGTGTACTCATTTTTTGACGCAGAAGTATTCATTTTAGCATTGATTTTATAATGAGGTGGAGCTGTATTTTTTTTGCTGTAAATTAGTTAATTTTCAAAATCAGATCTGATGTTTTTCCCATTAAATAAATGAAGAGTTACACTTGTCAATAGTGGACCTGTACTGGTTAGTGCCTCAGACTTCAGATCTGGTGGTTGATAATTTGAGACCTGTCCCTGGCATTGCATTGTTTTATTAGACAAGAACCTACACCCCATGTCATTTCTCTCCACCCAGGTGTATACATGGGTTTTGACAACATACTGCTGGGGTTAACTGTGAATTAGATTAGCACTCCATTAACAGGGGAGCAGCAATACTTTCAGTTGTTTTAAGCCATGGAAACCAGCTACAGGACAAGCTCTGGCAGTGTGTGCCTTTGTGACTTGTGTGTATCCTTTACTTGACAATACAATGCAAGACTTGCATAATTGATCCTCTCTTTGAAAGCTCTTCCTAATATAAATAAGATATTAAAAAAATTTCGTGTCAAATACACTTTAAACCATATTTTCTTTTTTTTTTTTTATAAAACACCAATTTTATTAAAATAAGAAACACTTGCATAATTGATTGATGCTTTCTTCAGTGCCAGTTAACTTTCCATGCAGACCTGTAGTCAGGGTCCAAAATTGCACCTTCCTGATCGCCAGTGCAACTGAAAATTGAGTGCAAGCAACCAGAATTTCACAGCTTGCCACCAGCACGCAACTAAGATTGCCACTGCTATTAATGCTGTTCAGAGAGAGTGGTTGAAAATGAATTTCAAGACATTTCCCCATTAATGAGCAGGTTATTTTTAGTTCTGTCAATATCTTTGAACTGAAATAATTTAAAACAAGTCTCCTGATAACCAACTTCCATCTCCAATCAAAACAAATGACATCTTGCTATTTCTTTTCAGAGTGGAGCAAATTTTTGGCAGCCAAAGTTTGCTAATTGGCAACCAAAAACTTCCCTCGGGTCACCAGTTTGGGCCATTTTAAAATGGTTAATATCAGACACTGGTAGTATATTTAGCTATGGATAATTCTGTTCCAAGAGCAAATGTTGTTCCTTCCTCCCTTCATTGGGGTGTTCCTTGTTATGTTATGTTGCTTAACATACAATAGATACCCATAGATTAGAAAGTGAAGAAGGAAATGTTCCAGTCAAAATGGGCATCAATATTTATTTTGAGGATTAAATATGAGACAGAACATCATGCTGAACATCAGTATGATGTTTTGACATAATTTTTGTAAAATTTTTTGACGTGAACATAGTGGCCTTTGTAGGAGAGTGAAGTTGTTGCTGACCTTGTACATGCATATCACACTGTTTTTTTTTGTTGTAAAATAACCATATTGTTGTAATGCTAACAAGAACAGCAAAGAGATTTGTCTTAAAACAAGGTCGAGGGGAACTATGCATCTTCTCATGGACCTGGTTACTCAGCCAAAACTCTAAAATGGTTTATTAGGCATTCAGTCTTTCATGAGTCTAGCCCACACACTTACATTCTGCACCTTTGTTGTTGTTGTTGTTATCTGAGCACTGGTGGCTCAGTTGTTTGAAATGGGAGGTCATGAGTTTGACTCTGGCCCAACCAACACTCAGGGGCTTACAACAACTGAGGAGAGAGAGTGCTGCCTTTGTAATTACACCTGCAAAAGGTTAGACTTCCAAGTCTTCTCGGATAGGGACTACAAAAAAGTAGGTCCTGTCTTACAACCCTTGACTATTCACGTAATCCAGTGGGATGTCAAAGAAGCCATACACTATTTGCAAAGTTTGTAAAGAGTAGGGCATAGAGCTCCTGGTTTTGTGGTCAGGCCTCATTTTAGTCATTCCTTGTAGAGCAAGTTGTAGAGCATATTGAAATAATTATGTAAAATAGAAAATGCGCTATATAAATTCATTACCATTAACATTGCCAATTTGGAGCATCTTATTCCAGGCACATGTCTTCCCAGGGGCTATTTACCTAAGACATTCACCATGGCACTATAATGATATACAGTATCAAAACAATATTGCGTACTATTAGAGCTACATACAAAAAATTGTCCCATATTGGAAGTGAAGTGCTGCCCCATGTAGAGAAAGATGGTGAGCATGAGACATAAGATATCACACGGTGTTTGAGATCGTTGGAAAATGTAGTAAAAAAAATATAGTAAATATCATAGAGATAAGCAGGTCTGAAGTGGAATTCTTTTGTATTTTTTATTTGACCCATGTTTTAAGCTTGATCCACATGTTTTAAAAACTTCTAACAACCTGAAGTCAAGGTATCAGGGCAGAAATAGGAGACTCCCATCGCAGGCAGCAATTACGCAAAGACAACTTGAGTCTCCTGGAAGACAAAACACAACTCAGTTGACAATATGGAATAAGGCACTGGGTTATTGCACTGCCACACGTACACAATGCGTGCCTATTTTTTCCCTCTTTACATTCGTTCATGAGTAAAGCTTTTTTGTTTAAAGTCTTTAAGAAGCAGCTTTCTATGTAAATGCCCTTTTATTGTTCTTTCTTGTTTAAAGACATAAAAAACTCATAAAATATCACCCATTTTTAGTCTTTTTTAATGCCCCCTTTCCGATTTGACTCTGTTTGGTCATACATTTGAACTTGGAGTCCTGATAACCTTCCCAATTTTTTTTCTCCAGATAAACGTGATGGAAATGGTCAACCAAAATGGCAAATTGCATTTTTTCGCAGAAGTTGATTGGGTAGTGTTTACATTCACATGGCAAAATAAAATTAAATTCCTTAATTACAACACTTTGAAACCTTATAGTCATGTCTGAATATTGATATATTAAACATGGCCTATATCTAAGAAGCCTTAAAACTCCAGTCTTGAACTATACTCTTTTTTGTTATGCTAAATAGACCCTCCAAGAAAATAAGGAAACAATGCCCTCAACTGAACACTGATGATCCCCATAGCCTGTAGTTAACCCATGACGTGGCTTGGGACATAGCTTTTCATGATAAGCTTCCTGCTTCGAATTTCCAAACTCGACATGCTGAGTTAAAAGAAACTCAAAATTTTTGAGTTTACAGGTTCAAAGCAGGAAAACCAATCAAAAAATGCCATGCCTCTTATTTGCCACTGTCCAATCCTTTCACATCTTCATCATACTGAGCTTCAGATGACAAAAACTTGATTCAGTTCACTTACAAACTTCTTGTAAAAGAGCATTATTTTTTTTATTTCCTTGGAGTTTAAAACATTTTTAACCCGACTGGAGTTCCACTCAAAGGGCGTGACACTCCTTTATACTGTACATGTGATCTACTCAAGCTTACCGATCAGGTTGGTTGCATTAGTCATTTTCCTGTTGCTGTCTTTGTCAAATCTGTTTCAGTCTCATGTTTGTACACATCATCCGCAGTCACTTCCTCGGCTTCCTCCTATAAAATGCCCCAGATCAGATCCGTTACACTACCTGTGTAATCACTGCCTCTTTCTTTTCCACTTATCTTTGAAGCTTGTTTACTGAAGTTTGTCAGAAAAATAATGCAGGAGCAAAGAGAACAGAAATAATATAATTATGTCAAGTAAGCTATGATTATCGCAGTTATGAAAGCACTTGAAGCAATTGTGTATAGAAGCCTGAAAAAGTCAGGACTTGAACAGGGTTTGAACCCGTGACCTCGCGATACCGGTACGACGCTCTAACCAACTGAGCTATGAAGCCACTGACGTTGGGAGCTGGTCACAAGGGTGTAGCCAAGGGGGGGTCCTGGGGTGCCCGTGACCCCCTCTTTTGCAAGCCCTTTTTAACCAAACAACCTACAACAGGTGGCGAAAATGCCATGATGATACCTTCGCCATAGTGAAAATCTGGTGAGTACCCTCGCTTTGACACAGTGTGACCCACCCCCTTTGAAAAATCCTGGGTACGCCCCTGGCTGGTCATTTGTGAGTTCTAATGAGCCCGTGAAGAATGGATGTGAAGGGAGATATGAAATGTTTCATATATTGAATTGCGGATTTGAAATCAAGTAAGCTATGATCATTGCAGTTATGAACGCAATTTAAGCAATTGTCTATAGAAGCCTGAGAAAGTCAGGACTTCAACGGGATTTGAACCTGTTACCTCGCGATACCGGTGCGACGCTCTAACCAACTGAGCTAAGAAGCCACTAACGTTGGGACCTGGTCATTTGTGATTTCTAATAAGCCGTTCACATACATGTACACTCGTTTGTTTCTTTTCTTTATCCCAAGAAGTGAAAATTATTTTAATATAAGAGAGAAACAACTATAAAGGAACAACTCTCTCCAAACCTTCAGAAGAAATTCGTTTCATGGGACCGATTATTATTAAGCAGATTTATAGTTTATTGGCACACTCACGTTAAAACGAGTCTTTTACTCATGATCTGCGTAACGTGGATTAATAAATAAATAAAATAATACCATACCATGCTTGGCAGTTTTCAGTTTGGTGTGATTCCGAGAAAATCAGCATGTCTGGGCTTATTGTGCACAATAGGGAGTTTAAGCAAGCACGATGTCGACGGAAGCGATCGCGAGAACGTCATCTGGAAATGTAACTTCGCGTTTCTCCACTGTTTTTCACTGTCAAATGTGCAAATTTGTAGGGTTTTTTGTTGCCGTCGTCGTCAGTGGTTGCTTAAGCTCCCTAATGTCAAAACTACGCGTTTTTATTGGTGGAATAGAGTACACCAAAATTAACAAATATCCTTTCATATTGTAAACTGAGCTCATTTTGAGGTGTGTTCAATGTGAATGTTGACCTATTTCCGCATTTATCATGGATATCAAAACCTTTCT
>BLAZ01000682.1:47238-52238 GCA_014633955.1 Acropora tenuis
TAATGAGGCAGTGGCTCCGATTTCTCGGGTAGAGATATCCACGGGCTGGCACCTTGATGGCGGGACGGTAATCGGGATAATCCCGCGAAGTTTTTGCGCTCACGATTAACAAATAGAAAGAATTAAAAAGTAAACTATACCCTAGAAATACAGGGAAACAGATCTTGAATCAAGATATATACCTCGATTATTCATGCGTGTTGCAAAGCTTGTTCAGGAGTTAGACGAGTCCATGAATCCCACCTGCGTCAAGAATTACCAGACAAAGAACAAGTAAACATAATGACTGGGAGAGTATAGAAGTCCATAACTTGGAATGTTCATAGTGCTTTCAGAAAACAAGCTATGTTAAGAATTGCTTTTGGTCACATTTGGACTTAAGATGAGATAAGATGTATCGCAATGAGTATAATTTTCTGAAAACCTGCCAGAAAAAAGAATTTTCATGCTAAATAATTTACTTTCTGCTAGTTCAGATCTGAGAAAGACTTGGTCAGTCATTAAACAGATTATCTCTAAAAGAAAACCTGCACAACCTTTTATCAGGAGGGGAGACAAGACCTGAGTACTCTCTATATATAAACAATTTCTATTTAAACACTAAAAAAGTCAAGATGTCACATATAAGCAAAATTTTCCTTAAACTTTCCAGAAAAAGAATTTTCATGCTAAAGTTTCTGCTAGTTCATATCAGAGAAACAATTATTGATCAGTTATTAAACAGATTACAGGAGGTTAAATGAACTTTACCTGAGTTAACAACTAGGATCAACTGCAGCCAATTGTTGTCAGTGTTTTTGGTATACTTTCACAGGCGTCAACTGCCAAATGCTTTGGGTTGGAGAGCTCATTCATCGGTGTGGCTGGAAGAGGGAGCATTGTGTGTGGAGCATTAAGTGCTTTTTCACCTACCTTGCCCCCACCCTCTCCAAGTCCCTACTTCCACTGTTTATCAGTGTGACTGTCCTCTCAGGGGAGTGGAAGCTCCAGGATGTCTTAGTCACCCAACCTACACATAATGACACAGTTGTAAGAACTCTAAAAAAAAAAAATGGAACAACTTTTCCTCAGCACAGGCCCGGATCACAGTGGAGTGTATTTCCATCATAATCAGACAGCCACAAAGTTTAATAACTTCTTTGCCATTATAGGATATGGCAAACGGAGCCACTCTCACTCATCGATCGTACAAACAGAGTTTTCTTGGTTCATCACCATCATGTACTATTTTCACCATTTTTCCCCCTCCCACCTCCTCCACTGAGGTAACAAAATTAATATAGTTTTAATACCGTATGCTTCCAAAGAAAAAAAAGTTAAATAAAATGTGATGACATTGATGGCATTTGCATTTCACCCATAAAAGAAACCATTCATTTCTAGTCATATGGTCTCTTTCCTGATAATTGCAAAGGTTTTTTTCAATTTTTACATATGACGATTCTTCTCGGTACTTGGGAAGCTGAGTTTTACTACAGACTGTTTGGATTCCTTAATAAATTTGACATTCTTAATCACCACCAAGGTGCTTAAATTAGACCACTTAACTCTACTAGTGTAGCTATTCCTGAACTTGTTGAAACAACGTTTTTTGAAGATTTGGCAAAAAATATGAATATTCGTACACACTATAGGCATTTTTATAGATTTTAAGAAGGCACTATTTTTGATAGTGTTAACCATGAGATCTCTAGTGACAAACTTACTTTTTATGGTGTTTGTGGTGTCCTCCTAACCTGGCCTACAACTGTTATTTAAATGATAGACAACAATATGTATTGATTCATGACCATATTTCTTTTCTTCAACCAATAAGGTTGTGTGGGGGATTCCCCAGGGTTCCATTCTTGGGCCTTTCCTTTTTCTCATTTATATGTTCACAGATCTTTTTCTCTATTCTATCTATCTTGCGGTCATTCTCTTTGCTGGTGATGGAAACTTTTCCTTGACATAAACACTTGACACTATGGTTTATAAGTATTGTTAATCTGAAACCCTTCTTCAGAGTTCATCCTGATTTCCTGCTAATAAGCTCACTGTTCATCCTGAGATGTCTAAATTTATCCTTTTTCATCCACAACATAAAAAAGATTGATCTGTCAAACATCAATAGCTGTTTAGACAGCATCTCAGTAGCACATGAATAGGAAGACGAATTTCTAGGAATATACAGCTATTCATGAACTTATCATGGAACCATGTATCAATGTCATTTGCAGCAAAGTTTCTTTAGTTATAAGTGTCTTGTGCAATTAAGGCATGTTTTTTGGACTAACACCCTAAGATTTTATGCAGTTCTCTTTCCTCACTGAATATCAGCCGCTGCACTTTGATCTGGGCCTTAACTTATTGCTCCTACCTTGAACCATTCTAGACTACAAAAGGAAGCTACTGTATTCAAATTTCCATACTTGTTACATATTTTACATATTACACATTTCTCCCCAAATTTGTCAGAATAACGTCATGTAGGTATGTTGTTTTGGACTGACACCTAAGATTTTGTGCAGTTCTAGCTCTTTCCTTACTGAATATCAGCCACTGTACTTTTATCTGGGCCTTAAAGACTACAAAAGGAAGCTACTGTATTCACAATTATGACTCTCTCATCTCTACATTCCCATTCTAAGCTTCTTTTCTCTAAAATACATGCCATTCCTGAGTATTCTATCTTAACATTTCAGATCTTTTACTTTGTATTTTCACACTTGAATATTTAATCTCTTACCTCCTTCTATCTCTTCACTTCTCTATTTAATCATAATAAACCATGATTATGAAATTCTGTCTAGATTTCGTGTTGGGCCGGACTCGTCCGCTAGGTCACTCAACGTACAAAATTTAATTATACGTACTTTCGGTACGGTAATATAAATAATAATAAATAATAAAACATTTTATATAGCGTACATATTTATAAATCCATGACGCTTCACAAGAAAAACACTAAAAAGAATAATTAAATAAAGTAATCAGTAAAACTAATAAAATTACTGCCCTAGGTCTTCAAAAATGTAACAAATGTCATATTATAATGCAAAAGCTTTCTTGAAAAGATGAGTCTTTAACTTCTTCTTAAAATAGAAATTAAATTAACAAAGGAAAATCAACATACCTTGTTCTGTTACCAGAAACTAATCCATTTTCAAAGCGTAAACAGAGAAAACAGCGACAACGGAGAAAGAAAGTTGTTATGCCTCCTGCCTCCAAATCCAAGCAGGCGCCTTTTTTCTTTTCCAAGCTGTCATTGGTTTCTTTTCTTCCAATCATGGCGCGTGCTATATAAAAACTAGAGCACATTTTCCAAACGGTCAGCAGCATAGAACGCCTGGAATGCCTTGTTTAATTGAACTCTTTTTGCAACGAAGCGGTGGCTTTTTGCTGCGAGAATGTACCGTATTTATGGGAAAAAAATTTCTATGCATCTGTCAAGGTAAGAAAAAAACATTTTCCAACATTATCCCTTTTTTGCCGAATTAAGCGCTCAGAGCTGAATTTAATATGCGATTTCGCATCGGCGAATAATTCCGGAAGCCCTGTATATAAAAATATGACTTAAAATGATGCAACAATGAACATTATCTTAATCTGAAAAAGATTATTAACACTCCACCGAAAACCAGTAGAGCAACGTTCAAGGAAATGATCTACAAGCAGTTGTGCCATGGTGTACAAGAACCTCCTAATACAATTGGCTATACCTGAAAGCTTTCTAGTATCATAACTCTTTCGCCCAGAGAAACGCAGACAAACATTAGTGCTGTAAAGGAAAGAGAGCATGTTTCAGGTCAAGGGATGGAAATACAAGCAGCATTTTTTTTTCAAAATTGTAATGCAACTTAGAGGCCGTGCAGATTGTGTCACGTTATGTCACCTTACTGTTGTTGTGTTACTCACCTTTGATTGCTCCGTGATTCAGTATTCCCGGACGAACTTGTTCGGTTGTTTGTGTAATAACATATTCAACATGGACATTATGTCTCTTTTGTTTTCTGCGGAACAATTGGCGAGTGGTTTTGCATATTTTTCCAGTCCCCAACTTGTCTTGCAATAAAAACGAATTTGAAAATTGAGCAACAAGTACAACCTGTCACGCTCTTCGTTTTGCCCAAACATCATTTGGGAAAGAGCATTACGTGATAACCCAAAAAATGGCTGCAAAGGAGACTGTGTGAGGATGGGGGTTAGAGTCTAGAAAACGACACAAGACCTGAAAAACTTTGTTTATTGACAAACTGTCTTTGAAAACAATAATTTTTAGTCTCCCATTTGAAATCACAAACTATAAAAATCAACAAGGTGAATGCTTATTAATGGCTAAATTCCTATAGATAGATCAATCTACTTTTAAGGTGGCTCTATATACTATTTTACAAAGGTTTGAATGTCACATCTGCCGAAATAATTTTTCCATTGGCAAATGTTTATCACATAGCACTTGGTATAGGGTCCATAATAAATACCTACAGCATTGGACTCTTTCAGATCCTAAGTGCTGTTGCTATGGGAAGTACTGATAGAGATGCTTCGCTTGTTTTTTTAACCTACTTGACTTCTGAACAGTGTTTCTAGGTTTCTACATGGTGAATTTTCCGTTTTAGGGGAAACAGAGTAAACATCAAAGAGTTTCAAGTGACAAAGCTACAAGAAAATCTGTATATAAATTTTGGAGGAATTTGCATTACATTAATGTATACATGTGTAAAATTTGATGTTTTTTTTAAACAGTGTCACTTGTCACTTGCCTACTCTGACTATTTTACATTGTTAATCAAGACCTTCTCCACGTTTCATCCTGGTTTCATGCTAATTTAATACGCTTACTGTTCACCCTCACAAATCTAAATTTGTCCTTTCTCACCCAAAACATACAAGATTGATCTGTCAAGCATGACCATGCATAGCTGTTTAGGCAGCATCTCATTAGCACAGGAAGACAAATTTCTCAAAGTTTCTTAAGTTATAGGTGTTCTGTGCAAGGTAAAAAATGTACCCTTCGC
>BLAZ01000682.1:154617-157117 GCA_014633955.1 Acropora tenuis
GAGGATCCCAGGCCTTGCTTTTGAAATCGGTATCTGGGCCAGTACACACCTAGTTTTGTTGTATTTTGTTTCATACCTAATTCGCAGTCCACGTTTTATACCCAGTCAGTCTATATTTTATACCCGGCCTAAATTCTGCGTTTTATACCTGGTCCGCGTTTTATACCCGGTCCTCAGTCCGGGTCCTCAGTCCGCATTTTATACTGACCGGAATAATTAAAAATTATTCACCGAAGTGGAGGTGAAAAGTACTTGGATAATCACCTCCGGGCTAGCCAATCAGCGCTCGCCAAAAGCACTATTCAGCACTATTCACTTGTGTGGTATATAATAATAATAATTATTGCACAACTTTCGGTTACCTATCATTTGAAATTATTCTTTTAGATCATTTAAGGAAATTTTGGCTCATCTTAGACATCATGTTTGGTCATTTTAGCAGAGATTGTAACCCTGTAAACTGACGAAAAAGAAATATTTTAGGCGCAGCATTGCAGCACCCATGACAGCTGCAGATGCAAACCTCTAGGAGGTTCTAAGATATGTTCCTCTTAGATGCCGCATAATGGAGTTTTTAACAGGCAGTGAAGGCTTGGGCCTCTTAGTCCCCTTCTAAAGCTCGAGACTGAATAAACAAAGAAAACAATACCTTTCTTTGCCAAGGAGGAGTTTCAAAAACGGGGAGAATATAAGGTTAAAACAAGAGGCCAGAAATATTCCCCTAAAATGCAAGATTCGAATCTCTGTTTCAGCTCATTTTAGATCATTTTGGGGTTACTATTTTGCGAAAACAAATGTCTTTCACTAAATAGGAATTTCACTTAAAATTACTTTTTTTGCTGAATGGGATGTAATACGAACAAGCTAAATGTAGATCAATTCAAAATGGGTTAAACCAACATGTTTCGCAAAATAGTCAATTTACTAAAGTTACCATTTTGCGAAATGGCATGCAATCAACTCTTTCAGCAGGAAATGGTACTGTTTGTGTTACTTAACACATTGATCTAAAGCAAAGGAGTTAAGAAACGGTCAGAGGAGTAAATTTCGCAATGTAGCAAAATTATAAAAGCCCACTGCTTTGCGATACGGGTTGAAATCTGCCGCAGTGAAGACCTATCAAGGGTAACGGGGCTTGATTCTGGGTAAAAAAAAATTATTTCTGACAAAGAATATGTATGGCCTACCTTTTTATTTCGTTTTGTTTCGTAAAATAGTGTAAGCCTCATGTTAGCTTCTTTTGAGACATTCCTTCTGTTAATAACTTCAGTGTACAGTTGACTTATCTAAATTCTTTGCCATAATTAAGCAAATTATTCTCTCATCCTCTGCTGACCATACGACGTTTGAGTTCTGATGCTTTGGCTCGACTAATTAATTTTCTTTACTTGTGTGAAAATGAATAAAACGACAAATGTTCAATGCTTAGTATGCTAGAATTCACATAAGTCTACAATTCGGTTATATTTACAATATCAGCGCTACATGTTTTCAAATAGAGTACCTCTTTGCTAAGTGGTAGCTGTCTGAAGTTCTCCAAGGTGAAACCATTACGATCCAATGGATTGATCTCCACCAACAAGACCATTTTGCCGCCTATGCACATGAGGCAAACGCCGCAAGGAAGGTTTTTGATAATATGATACGCAGTTCATTGACAATGAAATGAACGAGCGATTGCAGAATACCCGGCCCACTTTAAACGGCACAAATCTCATGCTCCTGCGCTCCCGCTGTGATAAAACCAAACTATGCAATAAAGTTAGGTAAACTACTGCTCTCGCAGTACCGAAGTGCAATAGTCGATGAATAATAGTCTGAGTTAATTTAACGAGTGCTACCGTAGTGCAGTAGTCGAGGAATAACTAACAATAAGCGACTACTCGCAGTCTATTAGCTAAAGGGCTGGATAAACTTCCCATTTCAAACGCGAATTTTTTTTGTCTGTGTGTGCGGCTATACATTGTATGGATCACTATTGAATTACGAACAATTTAAGTGTAATAAACATCTCCTACTTTTATGAAAGGTTTAACGCATCACGGATGAAGTATCCGTATCCTTTGTAAGTAGTCATGCAATGCAGGCTCGTGGATTATATAACAAGGTACACTTATGCATAGGCTTGTTTCGGCTCAAGGATTAAATAGCGAGGTATATTCATATTTAGCGGGCTAGTTTCGCCTCATGGATTATGGGACGAGGTAAATACACGTGTAGCGCGTGTGTTGATACCTTGGGTGTTTGATAAAGTGTTTGCGATCATATGATTCACAAAAATAGGATATTTGGTGCGACAAATTGAGGATAAGGTTCAAGTAATGCATTTTGATTTGTTGTTGTTGCCGTTGCAACAAACGAGGCATCGATTCGCTCGATTAAGCATTTTGGCGACTGCGGGACTGCCGCAGCAGCATTGCAACTCGACTGATTAACATTTCACTGACTGACGACTACTGGGCTGTAGGACAAGCCTGAAATGAGGTTAATACGTTTGATT
>BLAZ01000682.1:162117-164617 GCA_014633955.1 Acropora tenuis
TCAAAATATCGACTTTGATTTGATCATCTTCTTGATAACATTGCAATCCCTCTGAATCCCTTGTAACAACAACAAATTTCGATTCTTTTCCGGTCTCGCTGACGGGACCTTCAGCTAACCACGTCGACGGATCAGTTCTGGTGACTAAAATTTGATCCAAAAGATCAAATTTCTTGTCAACAAACGACGAGGGCAAATTGGCGAAGGTATCTGTCTCGCGAATTGGAAAGGAAGTCTGGCAAACTGGACATGTGATTGTTGTTTGCAGCTGTCTTCTTGCGAAGCTTGCCGGTTCGTCGAGACACTTTAAGCAGAATGGGTGAAGACATGGCAATGTCTTGGGGTTTTTGATTGTCTCTAAGCACAGTGGGCATTCTGCTTCCTTCTTAAGACTCCTAAAAAGCTGTTCAACATCCATGAGGAAGCCGCGTAGTAATGTAGGTGTGGATGAGGCTGACGTCACTGTATCACGAGACAATATGCAGTGGACTGGATCCAGTCGCTGTATTTATCCCAGTTCCCCAGCAACCAAAACGGATCTCTGAAGTTTCGAAGTAAGGTTCTTCAAGTATGGATCATCGGCCGCACGGAAGTTGATGTTTCTGTTCAATACCTTCCCTTACATGTTTATAAATGGGGAAGAGAGCAATCAGAGACAAACACAAAAACAAAGAAAAAATGTTCAGTAAATCACATGCTGGGCACTAGTCAGTGTGTGTAGGTTTCCTATAGACACTGGCAGAACGGTACTCGTCCGAATCTATAGTGACCGATGTGTCTTGAAAAGGGCATTGTCTTGTCAGCCTCAGTTTCCACAACAAATGCAACTCATAAACCAAAGCAACAATGATCTGTGGAGAAGAGAGACACCTCTCGGCAGTCCTTGTTTACGACGGTTATCCGTTTTCTTTTGTGAAAAGGCTTACGAAAAGCAAGAAACGAATGCTCCCTAAAGAACCTGCACCTAAAAATATATCTACTGTCGTGCTACCGTAAGTCAATATTTAGAATCATCTGCATATTTCACTAACATCGGCTCATCTAAGAAATTTACCATTAGGAAAATGAAAGAAACAAACGGAGCTGAAAAGTGAAAACATAGCTGATATAGAAGATGACAGAGAGCGTGGAAGAAATGAGTCGCGATTTACGAGCACACAAGAAGAAAATGAAGGACAAATTGCGTGACATTTATGAAGTTGAACAAAAACAACACGCAACTCAACTGGAAAACTTTGAGCTAATTACCACCCTACTGAAAAGCCACTGACACTCCCCTTCATACTACCCTTACTTACTACTTTCCATTGACATACAAACCCATTACGCTTAGTTTTTGGCGGGAATTTCTTGCCTTGGTCTTCCTGATTAATAATGTTAGCCGGTCACTGTGTTAGCGAGTTTCTATGTTCTAGGCTTTCGTTTTAATTAACTACTCACAACGATTATTGCATACAGCGTGTCTTTGACACCAACTTCAGATTCAAAATTTCTGCAATACTTTCCTTGGAAATAGTGTTTTGCAAGCAGTGATTTCCGTCGAAAGATTCTCAAAAGGTCTGCAAAATAGTTCGCATAATAGCACTGAGGTGAGCTTTGGTGTTTCAACACTACCCTACTACCCTAGTTTTCTTGTCCTTACTTGCTTCATAGAACTCAGTAATTGCAACTTGGATACAGAATAGTAATCACTACTCGCACAATCCCACAAAACAATATTATTTGGGGGGTTATTTGCATTTAAACAATGGATATCCAGTTCACTGAAACATGATACAGTCCCAAGAGCAAGCAACTTCTATTGTTTTTATGTAAACAACCCCCAAACCAAATTGAATTATGGGACTGTGCAAGTAGTGAATAAGGAACTTTTTCACACACTTGTATAATCATGATATTTTAATCATATTCAAGAGTAATGTGTATGGGACATGACTTTTGTCATTATAGCTATCGTCCAATCATCTCCTCAGTCTGTCACATAAGCTACGACGAACTACACAATCATAGTGGTAGTGGCTCTTCAAACTGTTTGGGAAAGGGTATCAACTGTATAAAGTTGAAGCCACAGACATGTACAATCAGGTTCATTAAATATGAAGATGAATACTTTTACACAGTAGAACTTACAGGTTTTACTCTTAGTAATCCCAGAAGATTTGAGCCCTCAATCCTTGTAAGTGAAGGGTTTGCACAATCATACTTTAAGTTCATGAATGTCTTCGCTTAGACATTCAAAGTGCAGTTATAATAACATTTCCAAATTGACACATTATTGGTTATCATTGAAACAAGGTGATAACCTTGATGCATTCATTTCTGGTTTCAAGCTGGTGAATTTTCGAGTTTTTTAACTTCCTTAATTGGAATTGATGTAGCTGACCTGTCTCTTCATTACAAAGCAGGGGGAGGACACCATTTATTTTTTTGGACAGCTCATAGTTCATTTAAGCTTATTTCCATATTTGGCATAAAAATGTACCTAAAATCCCCTAATTTG
>BLAZ01000682.1:195828-198328 GCA_014633955.1 Acropora tenuis
ACTTGTCTATGCGTATCTTATTGTGAACAAAAAAAAGAAATTAAAAACAAGGAGAGCATAAATAACCAGAAAACCCCAATAATTGGAAGCCGACACAAGTTAGAGAGCTGAAATCCAAATTTCATAGCAATTCACTGAGCGGCAATGTTTTTAGTTTTTGGAATTGATGACTTTCCAGTTTGGGGTCATGGAGATGTTTGTTTCCTTCGTTTTTTTCCTAGAATTTTTTTTTTTTTTTTGCTGGAAAAAAGAGACATTTGGAGAGGAAGTGTAGAGTTTGGTTGACATTAAATGCAAGACGTTGCTCAGAAGAGGGTCCTTGCCTGTCATTTGCAATTGTCCGTGGTGTGGCAAGGGGGAGTTTAAATTGCGTTTGTCATGTAGTTTGTACTCACGTGTCTTGCTTCTATATGTTTTATTATACATTATATTGTTTTAACTTAGGGGCGCAATAGTTTGCTATGCTGTTGTGGCTTTCTGTACGTGTATTTTTCCCTTTTTTACTTTGCAATGTAGTCGAAGCTGAATAAAAATATAAATGATGAAAACTAGTTATGCAAACATAAAAAGTTGTGTAGTGGTGTGTTTTCTACAAAGAAGATTCTTCAATTCGATAGAACGTGCTCCACTGGTCTTTGATTAGATCCATCTTAAACAAATAGATTGTATTTGCTATTGGCTTGCCATTGTTTTAAAGCCGCGCCGTTGGAAGTCAGGAGACCACTAGAAAAAGCTTCTACATGCAGTGATCGAAGCTTGTTTTTCCTTCACATTCATCATATTACGCGAGAAAGCCAATGATACAAGAAGGGCAGGGTTCGAATTCCCGTTTAGGCCTTTCACGATACTGATTGGATAGATGGCTCGACCGATCTATTCAATTCAGCTTCGGACAAGAAAACTAAAGATATTTGCCCTATTATAAAAAGGTAACCAAAGAATACTCATATTTGCACAGTTAGATAGATCATTTATTAAGCTTTAATTTGATATGTATGATGTATTGTAATGCTGCACAAGTGATGATACACCGCTGATAAACATTTTTATGTCTCGTAGTCATGTTTACTTTGAAACAAAGCCAGTTTCAGGGATTGTTTTCTGATGTGTATGTCAGCATGATGATAAGAGTTAATCTCGATTTAAATGTTCATGGAAGTGTTCACCGTAAACCCATACACACCGACAAATATCTCGCTTTCGACTCTCACCGTCATTATTGGCCATAGAAAGCCCTCCCCCACCCCCCATCTTATACTTCATTAAGTCTAAGCTACCCTTATTTATTATCTCGATTTTATTTAGTCCATAACGAAGGATTGAACTCTAACCACTCGATTCGCAGGGATCGACGTCAAAGATTAATAGAGATCGACGTCCTAAGCAAAGACGACGTCATCGCCGACGTCGTCTTTGCCCAGGCTCCCTTTAGAGCCGCGGACGACAACCGGAAGTGAGCTGTTTTCAAAAACGTTCAACGTTGACTTTATCTTTGCAGTTAAACTATGGTATTTAGCAGAAGACTCGAGGACAACTATGAGAAACATGAAAATGGCTTCTGCACGTCAGTCGTCGACAACAGTCCTTCTTAGGACTTCAGTCACTCAGATGATCTTTTTACATCAAGCTATGTTACTCCTGGGTTCAAAGCATTTTCATTTTTTTATAGCGAGCATATAAGTAAGGATTTATTTCTAAACATTCGGAAAAAACACCGGAAAAAACAAACCCTGAGTCAAGGGGCGAGAGAAGTGCTAGCAAGAAGTATCCAGAGACTTCAATCTCGAAAACAATAAGCAAACACCGGATCAGTGGTTGGGTTTTATCCGGTCAACTCGCCTGCCTGAAAACCGTCCCCTACGCCTACGGCGAATTTGATCACCGGCATATGCGAGTTCATTGTTCCGCATAAAATGTGTTATAAAAAGGGTTTGTTCTGCTCCCAAGCATGACGACGACGGAAACAAAGACGTCACAAATTCACATTTCGCGGACCTTCTCGTTCTTTCCAAGATGTGAAATGACCTGTTTTTCAGTTGAGTGGAAGGGGTGAGCGTATGATGACAAATGTTCAATTTTGTCTTGTTATCTCTGAAGCGCTGGAGCATGTTTTCCTTTACCTGATTCTTCTTTTTCTCGCTTTGCAGCTGAAGAAACGAAGAACCGTTCGGGAGGGCGACTGGGCGCAGCTGGAATTGACTGATGCATTATTGGGATGGAAGGATGGACCATTATATTTTTGAAGGGGGAGGGGGGTTGGGCAATTATTACCAAAAAAAATTCCTGCACAGCAAGACTAGGGGGGGGGGGAAATCATGCAAAGTTGGCCGATGGAAAAAAAATTGTGCAAGCCTTTCAACTCATAGGATCCCGTTAGACCAAAAACTAATAGGTAATTTTTGTCATAATTTAATTTCAACATACAAAAATGCTGTTATGTTGACTGTGTTATGTTATGGTCCAGTTAAGGAACCCAACCCATGAACAACGAATTGGCACG
>BLAZ01000682.1:233485-238485 GCA_014633955.1 Acropora tenuis
CATAGTTTATTTACCCATGCATCACCTGGCAGTTAAAGGTTTGTTTAAACATGAATGTGAAACTAATAATTAGTTTCAATATTACTACTTATTACTACTAAGTTAATGAGAACTAACGACAGGATGAAACCATTCATAACCAATATATTATCTAGTTTGTATATAGTAACTAATTAGTAAGCAAAGATGCATTAAACTTCAGATAAAAAATCCATAGGTATGCTATGGAATACCCACCAGAGAGAGAATGCATCCTGCCCAGCCATTCAGCCACCCCAGATACATAAACCATACACAATTGCAATGCATGCCTGAAAGTAGCCAAGTCCAGACACTCCCTAACTCTAGTGGGTACACCATTCCAAAGCTTATTAATTTTGTTAAATATGACCAAAAAAGCAAGTTAAATAAGATCAAACAAGCAATTCAGATAAACTTAATATGCTAGGAATCCCAGCTGACACTAGGCAGACCTGTTGACTATGTACAAGAACACCTGAGGAGTTGAACCAGGAACTACCAGGAACAAGAAGGTGGTCAGAGAAAATCCTTGAAACTCAGGTCACCAGATGTCAATGCTGGCCACTCGGCCACACTGCCTTCATCAATAACTTATTTCACTTTTTTTTTCTTTGTTTTCATCATTTGCCAGCACATTTTCATTTAGAATGACCAAATGTGCATGGCACTAACATAATATAAAAATAATTTAATATGTTTGGCCAAGCTAAAACCACATTTAAAGAAACGTGAAAAAAAAAAAAACATCATTACTTTATTATTATTAACGATAATAATTAAGAGGATGAAACTACTTCTAGTTTTACTCAGTGTTCTAAAAAGATAGAAATGTCCAAACTAGAAATATGCTACGCTAGACTGAAACAAAAAATGACTATTTTACACAAAATATCAATGACAACTGCTGTAATTACCAAGACCTAAATATCGAAAAAGGCTCTACATTATTATTATTATTGAATTATTATTGAATTATAGCTACACCAAAATCACCTATGCACATAAGTGTAAACCCATAATAAAACAAGACAATTCCTCATTATATATCTATTATTTTACATATTAACGTGACGACCCCACAATCTTGTAAGCTTTAAACTTTAGCGTGCTTGAAATAATGGTTTTACGTTATGTTATATGATGCCACCTTGTGGTACCTCATCAAATAAATTGCCATACAACCTCTAATGTGCAGATCTATTTTTACGAATTTTTTTTTTTTGTCTTGCTTAAAAGGCATGGTGATATATCAGTATCACATGACTAAAAACCAACAAGAGGGTACAGTACATCTATTTAATATTAAAAATTTCAACTGAAAATCTCTTTGGGAATCATGAAGTGCTTAAGATTTGGATGTACCTCTAATTTTTTAAGCCCATTTATCATGCAAAAGATTCTTCCCTTTCAAGACCCCAGTTAGTAGTTATAAGGTTAGCCAGTGCAGATAAGTACTACCACAGCAGATAAGTACTACCAAAATATATATAGTTAAACAGTCAAAAAGGAATGGTAGCTCTATTCATTAGATAAATCTCTATTCCTTGGATAAGTGCGTAAATATGTCCACTTGACCACTGGAATGGCATTGCAGTTAGCGAATGGTGAGTGGGTTTCCTGGGCATCATATAATTTCAGAACCAATAAATGAATGGCTTCCTGAGTACTCTGAGAATCAGTAATGGAAGTGGCAGGCATTGATTCTCCAATTTCGAGCATTCTGAACCCTTCTGGGATTGACAAAACGTCCTTTATGTGTTTTTGTAGCATAACAGCGACTACTTTAATTTTCCCATTAATCCACTGCATCACAGGGCTTCCTGAAGAGCCATGACTAGCTGCAGGGGAGTCTAAGACTGTGCGGTTAGGTTTACTGTAATATTCCAGGGTTCCAGCCACACAACCCTTTGAAAATAGGGCATTTTTACCTTTGTATGAGGCTGGATAGCCAAATGAAAAAATGTCTTGACCTGTCAAAGGTTCCTTATCACACAACTCGAATCGTGGAATTTTCGATTTGCTCAACTTTGGGTCACGGCAGCAGAGCAAGGCTAAGTCTGTGAACGCATCTTCTTTTACAACATCACAAGGTAGATCATCCAAGAACTGGTTCCAAATGCGAGCCTCTTTTTTTTGATCATCCAGGACAGCCTGAATAACATGCTTAGACGTGACAATATAAACACAATCCGGCGAAAGGTCTGGATTGTCGATGAACTGTGTGTCGATTATGAAACCTGTTCCGTAATCAATTTCATCGTCCGAAACAATCACCTGTGGTTCATTTCTTTCACTATCAGAATCGAAGTGATTTTGTTCCACTGGGTGATGTTGAGATCCCCGTGAAACAGCATTGCGAGTGCTCCCTCCATCTAACACCTCGTCCATGCTACGCGTGGTACCCAAAGAGTCATCCCGACTAATCTTTTCTGTAACCTCATCCTGGGAATAGTCGCGCACCTTGTGCTGACTAAAAATCTTAACTTTAGCGCATGCTTTGATAAGCTCCCTACCGCTATCCCCTAAATGATCTAGGCTGTTCATCAGAGCCTTTCGAAAGTTATTTACTGCTATAAAGGTATAAAAGGAAGGTGAAATGCAACGTAACCAGGCCTTTTGGTGTAACTACTTGGTGTAGGCAATCATAGAATGGTTTGAGAGCTCCTGTCCCAACTAGTTGAGCATAAAGTTGGGCCATAGTGGTTGGGCTATGGAAGAGAGAGGACGCTGAAGTACGGTTTGGGATGAGTGAGGACGCTAGCTACAATACAGGTTGGGGGTCAGTATGAAAGCTCAAATATGGAAACCGTTGCTTGACACGAGTTGAATTCAATATTTATCGGACTCAATAATTAACTCAAGTTATTTATTAGTTCGCAGTACATTCTGCAGATATGGTAGGTTTTTCATGGATTTCCTCCACTAAAAAAGGAACATTTGAATGAATTTGCTTTTATTTGTTTTGCGTTGTGATCTTCTGGGATTCCCAACCTAATAACTGGGCAGTTGACATAGTTTTATAAGAAAGGTATGTTGGCACTTTTCAACCTCACGTATCGGGTCTTAATTTACAACACAAATTTCACACACGTTAGAAGTTTTCAGATGCTTCAGTGGCTTTCATCTAGGGAATAAGTGTGAATTTAGTTCCCTTGATCTCTTGGACAACATTGTCATCAGTGCCTTAAAAAAGGATATGCTGGTGAACCCCTGGAAAGAAAGGTCTTCAGAGACTTCCATAATTTTATAGGTGCAGCCTCATATTGTTACTTCATTGATTAACAATGTAAACTCCATTGTCAATTCCATAGCAATAATTATTATTAATGTAGAGTAAAGTGTTTTTGGTTCTAAATTAGTAACAAAGCCCTGGGATAAAATTTGTTAAATTTATTTCCATCCTTTGTTTTTTAGTTCAGGTCCCATTTTTTAGGAGTTCTTTGAATATGGCTATAATTGGCAGCTGAATGTCAAGAGAGATACATCAGGTCATGAGAAGGACCTGGATCTTGACTGACTTTTAGATTTGACAAGATGAGCAATTGTCATCTCCTGAGTTCCAAAGATGACACCTGCTCGAAATGTCAACAACAACAACGAAATGTCAACAACAAAAGACCATCCCAGAACCTCCATAACCTGGACAATCTCTTCCTAGGTTTCCCCATAGTTACCACAATGATTCTCTCCTCACCGATCGGTTGCCCAATATGCTTGCTAACAAGTGGTATTTTCTACCATTGCAATGGCAAATGAAAGTATTTTGAATTTTACTTGGGTACTCAGATCTTGTTGACTCACAAGGTAAGGTAAAACATCAAAATAAAACTTTTAAAAATTAAATATTTACCGACCTTTAAGTTACCAAGTTCAGCTGTGTTTTCAACTACAGGCTGAGAGCTCAGCTTTGGATCTTGTAACATATCGTGACTGCTCTTCATTTTCATTGTCTGAACCCAAAAAAAGTCAGCCTTAATATGGACTTAAATAAACAAAGATGACTGCTGCAATGAAAAGGTCATTTTAAGATAGAGCTTTGCAGTATGTAGGTCAAATGTTTTGAGAATATTGCACATTTAATGTGAGCAGTTACATAGCATGAAATGAGCAATGTCCTTTCGCTTGATATCCAAGATTGGTTTCCATGTATAGGCAGATAATTTATGAAAATGGATTTACAGCTGCAGGCTTGTGTTGTCTACAGAACCTCAAACTTGAACATTTTCCAGATAACTGAGAACAGTCCAGATTACAAAAAATATGACTGCCAAGTATAAAGGCAATCAAGAAAAGGACCAGTGCACAATTAAATAATTACATTTCACAAACCTTATTCACAGATACCACCTCTGATTCCTCCTCTTCAGCCTCTTCCCCAAATGACAATAAACTGAAATTTCTGCAAGAGGAAAACATATTTCCCATTCATACATGTGTCATCGTGAAGCTGCGAATTGACACCTAGCTGTCAGCAGTTTATTCCACTCCTAATGTTTTGTGGCATTCACTTAATGCATGATGGACTCTCCTCCTATTTTCTCCAGAGTGAATATGGGAAAGTTTTCTATTGAGGTGAACATTAGGCAATAGAAAAGAGAAGTAATATGATATTTGCAAAACAATATACATGAAAACAAAAGTTGCATACCAAACAAATTCACATGTCATTTAAAGTTTTTAATAAGTCATAGACTTTGCTGTAGACAGCTCAAGATCTACTGCAGTCATTCTCTCTTTAATAGTAGCTGAGCCTAGATAAAATTGAGCTCTTTTCACTTGTGTTTAATACTGAATAATGCATTCAGGCCCTCTCAGATTTAAATGCTAGTTGATCACAGGAACTCTACCCCTAAATGGTAACCACAGCAATCCCAGGATATATCTTTATGGCACCCCTTTCTTTCTTTGAAGAACACACTCGAACCAAAGCTTTCAATATTCACTCTGATAAAGGGTATTGCTCAAGACATCACCTCCGC
>BLAZ01000682.1:306476-313976 GCA_014633955.1 Acropora tenuis
AGCGCAAGCAATGGAAACCCTTTCAAAGGCAGCTGTCAAGATCTGGCGAATAGGAAGCAACCACTTTTATTTCAACCTCGTGGAGAAAGCAGTGCCTCAAATCTTTCAATCTTAGCAAAAAAAAACTGAAAGTACGAATGAAATACGGAGTTATTTAAGGCAATTAAGATCTTAAAGAACAATTATTTCATCCAATGAAAATCTTGGATTGGCCTGCTATAATTTAACTTGGCAAAATGTGGCGTCGGCAATCAACAATTGAAATGCTCAAGCGAAAGGAAAATCTCCAGCGTTCCGGTATTAAAACAACATCTCCAAAAAACCGGCGAGTGCTTTCCAGTTATAAAAAAAAGAAAATATATTTAAATTATGATGGTTATGACTGGAATTTCTCAGTTTTGGCCGAGAAGCGAAGCTTTCATTGATCCATAGAAGAATTGTCAACCAGCCTTTGAATTTCTCGATCACTGGCTGCCTTGTGAAGTTTTTATGTGTTTTCCTTGACCAATTAAAAGTTGAGCTTGAACGGTTTCTCGTCTCTTGGTTTTTCTTCCGTTGAAATATAATCAGATGATGGATCTCAGACCGGACGACGGATATCGTCTGATAACCATCGACCGATTAGTATCACGTGATCACTTTTATCCGATAAGAGCGCGCAGAAATTAATCGGTGTGTTATAATTACCGGTAGTTAGCAAATAACTATGAAGCAAATTGCACTGCGTTTGGTTTCCGATAATTGCAAACCCACCCAGTGTTTACATAATGATATGTTTCATCAGTCGAAGGAAAACAAGGTGAAACAACGGCGATTTTTTTTTCCTGCTTCACACGAAACATTGGATCTTGACTAAGGTGAGTGACGGTCCTTTTTGTAGCGAAACTTTCGTTCGTGGCTTGAGATGTTGCCTCTGACGATTTCCAATCGCTTGACTGGTTAGCTAAAAAGCTTGACTTTTAGGGTCATTAAAAAGCTCGCGACTTGAAAGGTTGTTAAAAGGCTCGGTACTTTTACGGTCGTTAAAATACTCACTACGCTGGACTGGTATTTATGTCTTAATATACAACTACTGATGTAATTCAAAAAGCTCAACTTATGAAATGTCCATAAGCCTTTCATCAGGAAGTTTTATACTTAAATGACATACGCCATTTAAGCTCTTGGCTTTGATCTTATTTAGTTTCTTGAGTATGTGATATGAAATAAAGCTGAGGCTAGATTTAAGGTCCCCAACCTCCAACAGGCAACAGCGTGGACTGTGAGACTGTTTTTAATAAAGCCAGGCTGCAAGACTGCTTACATTGCGGACTGTAAGATCGCTTACAGTTCGGACTGTAAGATTGCAGTTACTACTGTAAAACCACTTACAATGCGAACTGAAAAACTGTTTACAGAGCAGAGTATAAGATTCCAAACAGTAAGTGCTTACAGTATGAACTGTGAGATTGCGAAGTTACATAAGGCGCTTTGGATCATTATAATGATCCGGCGCTTTCATGTATTTTTTGACAGCTTTTTTACGTAACGGACTTTGCCCACATATTGATAATGATCCAAAGATTCAATCCGCAAACACAAAAGATTTACTAAACAAACAAGTAAACATGAAACGTAGTAGTTGCTACAGGCCTTCTGGGCGTCTCAGCAGATCGCGTGTGAAGTTTATACCTCTTTTAGCGAAATATATTGCTGTACATTTTAGAAACTTCCTGGAAACTCAAACTTTGTTTAAAAGCTGTGAAAGTCATTTCATATAAGGCAACGATCCATGTTTGATGCGCTTCCTTTTATCTCACGTCGTTTACATATTGTTTGACGAGCAAATGTGACAATAGTTTCTACTTACATATTGTACTGTAGCACAGGGCCAATTAATTAGTTTCTTAAAGTTATTATCTTTTTGTAAAGACAAGCGAATGAACACTGAGTTAGTTAATATAACAGCCACGTATTGTAAAAGTAATGGGAAAAAGAGATCTAATTAGTTATTGTTATCTTAATTTAAACACAGTTGAATGGGTCACTTAGTTTCTAGTAATATTGTCACTAAACTATATCCCATAATAAACTTATTTCTAAGCAACTGCCACTTCGTCGATTCATACTCTGTTCATTCCAAACTCCTATTGCCTTTTCCGCCTTGCCTTTTCTAGCCTGGCTTTCAGACTACTACTTCGGCTCATTTTCCCCCATAGAGAGTAAAAACAACTCGAAGTAATCCTCTCAACTTCGGGCTACACCGTCTCTGATCTGAGTTAAAAGACTATTCAGCAACATAACAAGATGCAGTCAACAATTACGGTATCGACTATAATAATTTGCAAATAAAAATAACGCGGGCGAGCACTTTGCATCACGGGGGCAGCTGTAGTGTCAACTATTACTAGTGTAGATATAATACTGTGATGCCAAACTATGATGCTAAACTGTGGCATGATGCAAATAGTATCTTAAATTGGAATGTATTTTGAATGATGCAGAGGGATATTGTCAAAAAAATTGCCCTTTTAGAAACCTTTAAATGATTAAATGATTAAATGATAAACATTCCATTATGTTCGGCTCTTTGGAAAAGAAATGCAATCAATCGAACCATATTTTATAAACAAGCTATCTTCCAATGCAAACATCTTAAGTAACGGGCATCCTTCCCTTTCACGTCTAATATAAATACTGTGTATATTCTACTTTTGAAAATCTGACGTTTTAAAAATTTCATTAGCAGTTAACATCCATGTAAGTATTCCACAAATTTGTTTGTAAATTGGACAATAAAATCTATTACAGACATTGAATTTATACAACAGCAGGGTTTACCTCGGTGTAAAAACCTGTGACATTTTTTCTTTGTTTTCCTAGCTCGTGCTGGGGTTTGGGTATTGTTTAATGGTCTCTTGGCTCTTTTGTTTTCTTTTTTTTACGTCATCCGTGAGTTTGACAAGTTTTTACACCGAGGATGAGCCCAACAGCAGAGTTAGGCCTCTTTGTTTATTTATCGTAGCGGAGCAAGATAAGAGACATTAGTAGGGACCTCACGAAAATTCGGGCGCATTTTGCGATACTTATCTTGACAACCTTTTGACCCAACGGCATCTGGCTCCAGCGATAAATGCACTGCGATTCATTGAATGACGTCGCCAGGCAAAAGAGTAAGAGAAAGGACAATCTGGAATCCATTGCTTGTGCTGAAGATCAGTGGTCTGTTCTTCGCAGTAACAGAGCGGCCGTTTTAGTTTGAATCTTCTTTAAGAGAGCACTCCTGACTGATTGAGGTAGCTTTTTGCTGAATTATGACCAAGTTTAAACATCTGTATTGACGCTATACTGAGTTATGGAGACATAATACCATGATGCCAAACTGTGATGCTATGATGCTAAACTGTGGCATGATGCAAATAGTATTTTAAACTGGATTGTATTTTGAATGATGCAGAGCGTTATTGTCAAAACAATGCCCTTTAAAAACCTTTCAATCATTAAATTAGCAAACGATAACATTCCTATTAGTTAAGTTGAAAGGGACCAGTTGAGCATAGGAATCAAATAAGCGAAATTGTTTAACTGCGGCACGGCTTTTACTTACTCCTTTGTTCCTCTGGCAAGCAAACTAAGTTATTGAAGGTGTGAGAGCACAAATTCTGTCGAGAAATGAATGCAGTCAAAATTCTATGAAATAAGCCCCATATCTTCGAGGTACATAGGAGCTATTTAATGAGCTTCAGAGACTATAGACGCTCCTCAATCAATAGTCATTAACCGTGACAGCAAACACGCACATACAATCTGCCTGTAGAGAAGAATATATACCTTTATCTATACATGCACTTTGTGAATCCCTGGATATTTTGGATTTATTATCCCTTGTTGGATTTTCTCAAAAAAAGGCATAATCAGAATTGGGATCCGAGAATCCTTTCCCGAATTTTTTCTCCCACAAAAACCCATCCTATACAACTATCTTTTGATGCAGGAATAAAAACTTCTTGATTTTATTTAGAGTGTTACGTTGTGTACATAGTGGTCACCTTTTTTTTATGTTGTTGCGTTCGACGAAATGGAACGCAAGCCTAATTTTTACCTGTGGCTTTCGAGAGGTGATTGTCCTGTGCACGGTTATATGCTGAAAAATTCCACATTCCTGTAAGGACACCAAAATGGCCTCCCCGCTGGAGTCTTGCAGGGGCATGTCACGGCCAGCAAACTGGTACCGTTACTAAGACATGTGACGAATTTGTGAGTATGTGCGCAGGCCATGTAAGCGCGTCTTTGCGGCTGATCATCTTTGGTCTTTCTTTCTATGTGTGCGGAGCGCTAGCATTGGATTTACGTTTTTGCGGTGGACCTTTGAAGCTGAGTAAGTACTATACACAATATTCCTTTCGAGTATGATGTTATTTAAACACTTTGAGCGTAGCATTTATCGAATGAATTTAGACCTGAATAGTGTGAGTGAAACAGACATCACAGTTGCAATATCAAGAAATATCACTTATGATTCACATTCGAACAAAATTCATACAGTTGCAATTTAATTGTTAAACAATGTGACACCATCAGGCTGTTGCTCCCGGAACTGATTGCAAAGACAGAGTTGCAGTTTTAATTTTGGTCACAGTTGTAATGTTAGTTTCAGTCGTAAATTATGTTGGTTTCAATTACAATGTTACGGTTATGCCGTTGCGGTATACCGTTGTGTTATAAATTTCCTATCAACTACAGTTAATTATTACGCTGATATACTAAACGTATTTAAGAAATTCCACCTATTAAATGAAGAATATTTGCAAAATTAGGTAATAAATTTGTTCTTTAAAAGAACTGTGTTACAAATCATTTTGAATTCATTTCATTTTTCCTCCAGGAAATATTTTCTCTAAGACACCCGCCTCTAACGCTCCAGGTAACGTCGAACGCGCTTTATAATCTGTGATTACTACTAGTCTATATCGTTTTTGCAGTTATATCACGAGGAAGATGAATGTAAAATGGAATCTATTAGTAAAATGGAATTGATACATCTATTTAGTACACTGTCCAATATCAAGTGCTTTTTGGCTTTGTATAGATGTTATGTTTGGAAAATTACTTTCATGCCATTCGCGTTTTGACATTTGTGAACATAATGTTTGGCTCTTTGGAAAAGAAATGGAATCATTTAACCATATTGTATTACAAGATAAACAGGCTATCTTCGAATGACACATCTTAACGGGTATTCTTCCCTTTCACGTCTGATATAAATACTGTGTACATTCTACAGTTGAAAATCTGACGTTTCAAAAATTTCATTAGCAGTTAACATCCATGTGAGTATTCTACAATTTTTTTTTCTAAATTGGACTATAGAGTATTTTCACGTGACGTCACGGCGGCCGTGGAACGGCGCCCATGTTGGTGTCTCAACTAATCCTTCAGGAATTGAGCTCTGTTCTCATGCAAACGCTTTCTTTTGTTTTGGTTGAAAAACATGCTTATTCATCACGTGAGTGAAAACACTCAATTACAAACATACAGTATTGAATTAATACAACAGCAACGTATTGTACGTCAGTCAATTTGTGTAATCATTTTGTAAAAAAAATAAAAAAAAACATCACCAATGACCACTAAAACATTATTAACCAAACTTGCAAAAGTGCATTGCTAGAAAATATAATGGTCTGAAACTATATATGCATAAACCAGGCAATACAATTCCAATTAAATCATGCAATATTCAATTCCGACTTGCATCGTCATAAACAGATATCATTCAAAAGTGGGGCAGCTGCAAGTAGTGAACAGTATTTCTAGTCCAATGTTTCATCTGGTAACCAGTACTCAATCAAAAAAGGCAAGTATTGAATTGCACAGATATATAATTTTGGCTTTAAATTTATCCATATATCGTTCATGTAGTTTTACTATCGTTTTCGTTTGTGATATTCTATTCAAGTTATCGTTTTCTCTTCGTTAAGTGAACAAAGAAGTCAATTATAGCTTCATCTTTATTTTTTGAACGTTACATAATTTCGGAGAAATCGAATTCAAAAGAAATGCTACTTATTTCTATTCTACAGAAAACTTCACTGCCTGACGAGTGAATTCCAAGTTAAATTTCACCGAAAAAAACGATATCGCACGAGTCGTGAGGTTATCGAAAGCGATATGAGTGCAATATCGGTTTCTCGCATGAAATTTGACGTGGAATTCACTCGTCAGACAGTGAATTTTTCTTAAATCGCAGAGCTAAATGTAAACTCAATTACTGGCCGAAACGAAACGTTTTGTAATTTTGTGAGCTGCGCTAAAGCGCAAGCAATGGAAACCCTTTCAAAGGCAGCTGTCAAGATCTGACGAATAGGAAGCAACCACTTTTATTTCAACCTCGTGGAGAAAGCAGTGCCTCAAATCTTTCAATCTTAGCAAAAAAAAACTGAAAGTACGAACGAAATGCGGAGTTATTTAAGGCAATTAAGATCTTAAAGAACAATTATTTCATCCAATGAAAATCTTGGATTGGCCTGCTATAATTTAACTTGGCAAAATGTGGCGTCGGCAATCAACAATTGAAATGCTCAAGCGAAAGGAAAATTTCCAGCGTTCCGGTATTAAAACAACATCTCCAAAAAACCGGCGAGTGCTTTCCAGTTATAAAAAAAAATATATATATATTTAAAATATGATGCTTCTGACTGGAATTTCTCAGGAAACTCGTACAAAAAATAGCTCAAAATAGTAGTTTAAGCTTTTAAAATTTTTGCTCGCGAGTCAAGTTAGCAATATCGCTTCATGTTAATGCGCAATTTCACGCTAAATACCCTCTCTTCGATAGCTAATCAGACAGCGAGTTTACCTATAGCTACGTGATTCTATCGTCCTTATCCGAGAAGACTAGAGTGTTAGCACTTGCAAATGGTATTACAAAGGCAACACTTTCTTTCCAGTTATTTAATGACCCTGATTGTTGGTCTGGCCGCGGCTTTGAACCCGCAACCACCCGCGCAGTAGCACTGTGCTCAATCAACCGAACCGGTCGGCGGTTGTCTCAGGTTGTTGGTTTGTTGTCTTTGTTTACCTCCAAGCAATTCTAAGGCTAACGGGACAGCGGACCGTGGCTCTCAACGGAATAAATCTAAAGCAGTTAAGTATTTATCTCTTACGGTGACGGTGTAGGGCTTTTAGGCTTCAATATTTCAGCTGCTGGTCCCCAAGAAATTGTCGTCAACGGTCAAAACTTTACCAGTATCCTACGGGCCCCACTAAACACTTAGGACACTTAGGAAAGTGATGCGCTATTTCCGTGTTACCGATGGAAGAGAAGTAAAACAATCTGAAAAAGTCGATTATCGAGGCTTTTAAGACTGATAACAGCTTTATTCCCGTTAGCGGGGGAAAGGCCTGTGAAAAATGTATTGTATATTTAGTAAATAAACCCCTTTCGCCGGCTGGTATATCGGAGGATAATGCCTAAGGCTAAAAGACTGTCCAAAAATTGAACAGTTGGCCGAGAAGCGA
>BLAZ01000682.1:371416-378916 GCA_014633955.1 Acropora tenuis
AAGCCCTAACTCGGGCGCCGAACAAAAGCTAATTTTGGACGCTCGGTACGTCAATTCATTTATTTTATGATCCTCGCAGCCTGAGAAATTCCGGCCTCAACGAGCACTCAAACCCTGACCTCTGCAATGCCGGTGCAGTGCTCTACCAGTTGAGCTATCAGGCCAACTGGGAGCTTGTCATTTTGTGTGACGATCGTGTCCGCAGTTAATATGAATTTCATGTCATTAAATATTCATTTATTTTCAAGGAGAAATTCAAGTACAAGTATTACCATTTCTTATTTGTGGTCTCAGATTTTATTTGTTCAAGTTCGATCTTAAGTCTTTCGCTAAGTCTGGTGTTGTTTTAACGATGACAAAGAACTTTGAGAACATGAACAATTATTACCTGATTGGTAGTTGTTCAAATCAAGCCACAGTCATACCTTTTAAATTTGTGAGAGGAATCGCATCTCTCTAAATATCAAATGTATTCCCAGTGCATGAACGCCAATGGGGACGCTGTTAGCCAATTTATTGATTATGACAAGTACAGCTTAAAGGCCTCAGTTTTTCAGAATATCGACGCTCGTCGAAGCCTCTTTCTTTTTGCGAGAGGAACGCTGATAATCCCTTTGTGGAAGACGTCCGCTTCATGGAATGTTTGTTCGATAGACGGCGTTCATTCGAACAATTTTATTATTCACTAGGTTTTCCTTGCCAAGCCCCAGGGTTAATTTTCAAAGAGCACAACTCGCTCTTTTGTAGCCCCCAGCTTCTTGACTTTGACTTCCTTGCCTCACGAATCGATTTTGTTCATCCCAGACCTCCCAGCGCCTTCACTGGTTACTATATGGAGTTACACGGGAAGTGTGATTCTTCTGCGATTAATTTTTGTCTTTTTTCTATTTATATAGCGCTCATACCCATGTATCCCTGTCCATGGCGTTTTACAATTTACAATTTATAGTAATTTACAATAGAACGATCTAAAAACATTAAATTCTATAGAATGTTATTATACAATAAATATTATTAAATCTGTAAACGATCTATAAAATATTATTATTTCAAACAGCAATCATTAAATGATGATAGAATCAAATGATGAAAGAAATATCAAATCAGTCGATGAAAGCAAAAATAATTAAAAAGAAAAAATGAAATACCTAATTAAATTTCCTATTATCTAGAAATAATGTAAAGAGGAACGTTTTGAGTCTGCTTTTAAAACTAGCAACTGAGGAGCAAGAACGAATATCTGAAGGTAACCTAATCCAAAGTCTCGGAGCAGCGAATGAAAAGGACCGAAAACCGTAAGTGGTAAGCTTAGCTCTAGTTTCAACAAGAAGTTTATTAGTAACAGAGCGAAGAGAGTAGCAAGAGGAACGATTGGAAAGAAGATCAGACAGATAGCAAGGACCCAGGCCATTTAAGGCCTTATAAGTGAGCAGAAGCAACTTGAAGATAACCCTATAGTATACAGGAAGCTAATGAAGATCAATCAACACAGGGGTGATGTGATCAAACTTCCTTGTAAAAGTGATAACACGAGCCTACAGAATTCTGAACGTGCTGTAGCCTGTCAACAAGATATTTAGGGAGCCTATTAAGAAGAGCATTACAGTTATCAAGTCTAGAAGAAATGAAAGCATGAACAATAGTATGAGCAGCATTAGTAGTAAGATATTTCGCAATAGAAGAAGGATTTCTTAAGTGAAAGTAAGACGACTTGCAAATCTTGCTGACTTGAAGTTCCCCAGTCATGCATTCGAGAAGCATTCCGAAAAGACCTTGTTAGTATAGGAACTGATCCTCCACATCTGGCCTACATTCTCTTCGTTCCGGAAGGGCTAACACAGAAGCAAACAACAAATAATGGCTGGGTTTCTTTTAAAGCAATCAGGAGTTCAAGAAATTAAATTGTTAACAAATAAGCCTCACGCAAGTGAGTGATACTCAGTTCCAGGGTTCAAGGTGCGGAATAAGGCTTAACTAAAGTCGAGGCGGGTCAGTTGTGGGATGACAAAAATCTTCGAGGCGGGGTGCTGGGTAAAATATAACCGCGAGACCGGGATGAGCTCCATTTTGAATTCTCAGGAAGCTTTTCAGTTGCGAGTATGTCATTTTCAGCACTTCAAAGCCATGTAAATCGTCTATTAGGTAAAATGTGGTGTATTGAAGCAACTGGGACTAAAGTAGGTGAGATCGGGAAGGGATGAAACTGCTCGTTTGCGAGAGCGAGATGTAGGATTCAGAGAGCCTATTCAGGCCCTGACATTATGCATGAGGGATTTCATATCAGCGATCGTTTAGCGAAGAGGACTGATGTGTCATTAGTAAAGCAGATTATCAAATGAAAGTGCTTTTCTTTTCTTATTTTTTTAATTCCAGTCATTTTATTTTTCGGACGAAGTTTTACACAGTTTTCTTTCTCCCACGCATAAAATTCAACTCATTTCAAGTTGACATGTTTTATTTGCTTAGAACATTTTATAAAGATGAGCTTAGTGGATGTTCTCTGTGCCTGGAACCCATATCTTAGCGAGCTGAAAAACGACAGTCCATCCTTTTCGCCAAATCACACAATTGCCTCTTCGTAGCAGTAAATTCGCGGAGATCGCTCTTCGACCCCTTCGTTACAGGTTTCTGGCAAGAAGATGGAGAAATAGAATTATCGCCTAGTATCGTTTATCGCCTAGTATAACATTAATTTATGAAATGAAATTAAATATCGAATGACCCTTACGTGTTCTTGGGCAGCCATGAGCTAAAGACCTCATTTAAGTGTCAAATCTACCTAGCGTTAATGATACGCTAATTGGGGACACTGCATGTGAATTGACCATATTCGTATTCTCAGTATTGGACTGGAACTAGCTTGCAATAGAGGCTAATGCGGGGGAATAAATTAAAAATTATTTGCATTTGAAAAGCTTTCCCCGCACTAGTCTCCATTGCAAGCAAGCTCCAGTCGAATACTGAGAATACGAATATGGTCTATTGAAATTAACACAAATCGAATCTAATCATATGAAGGTTTTTGAAGAGAGGGGAAAACTAGAGTACCCGGGGAAAAACCTCTCAGAGTAGAGCAGGGTAGAGTAGAGAACCAACAAACTCAACCCACCTACGACGCCGAGTCTGACAAACGAACCTGGGTCACTTTAGTGGGAGGCGAGTACTCTCACCACTCCGCCACTAATGTTCTCCTACTCAAAAACTTGTATTCAGCGATTAAGAAATATAAAAGGTCAAACGACCTAGGCCTGTTCGTTAATTTATGATAAGTTGTCTCGGAGAAAGATAAAAGACAACAGAGGCACATTTTACGACACATACCCTGACAACAATTCCATTCGACTGGGTAATCTTCTTTCCGAGTGGGGCCGTTTTTCCATTCATGGCGTGCAGCGATTCATTGAATAACATCACCAGGCAAAACAGAACTAAAAGAATGGAAAATCTGGAATCCATTGCTTGTGCTGAAGGTTAGTGGTTCGTTCTTCACAGTAACAGAGCGACCTTTTAGGTTGAATCTTCTTTATGTGAGCCCTCCTGAGTGATTGAGGTAGCTCTTTGCTTTATGATTTACTTCGGCATTGACGCTCTTCATATATAGGTGTAATAAACCGTGATGCCAAACTTCGACACGTGGCATGCAAATAGTATTTTAAACTGGAATGTAATTTGAGCGATTTAGAGCAGTATTATCAAAAAATTGCCCTGTCAGAAACCTTGAAATGATGAAATTAGCAATGATAACATTGCTATTCAGTTTAGTTTAAAGGGACTAAAAAAGAAGCAAGAGATTAGGAGTCAAATAATCAAAATTGCTTAAGCACAGCTGTTACTTAATGTTTTGTTCCGCTAACAAACAAAGTTGGTAAGGAGTGAGACCACAGACCCTGTCCAGAAATGACTGATACGTCATTTTATTAAGAATTTTCTCGAACGTTCCCACAGCTGGACTGTGTAGGCGAGTGAAGGGTGAATAAGAGCTCCCCGTCTTACGTTGAACTCAGATTACAGCCTAGAATCCCCTTTTTGCAATAAGATTACAATCCCTGAAGTCAAGACTCAACAAAATAGCCCTAAATCTTCGGGGTACACAGAGGCTATTTAATGAGCTCCACTTACTATAGACGCTCCTCAATTAAGGGTTGTTAATCATTGACCTTATTAACCGTAACACTCACACGGCGTCACAACCGCACTAATATTCAATACAATAGCACCTGATTGCAACTTTTTACATTGAAAATCTACTCGTAGATATGAAACTTTTGTCGGCACATAATATTTTCGTGAATCCCTAGATATTTTGGATTTATTATCCGTTTTTGAATTGTCCAACGAAAAGGCAAATTCGAGGATCCGTTGGATTTTCTCCCGCAAAAACGCATCCTCTCTAGCTATGTTTTGATGGAGGACTAAAAACTGCTTGACGATTTCGAGTGTTGTGTACATAATGGTCACCTTGTTTACAATGTTTATATCGTTAGTACAGTTATATCGTGTGGGAAATGCGTGTAAGATGAAAACGTAGGAGTTTCTGTTATCGATATGTTTTCATTCTACGACGGCGCTTCCCCGTTTTGCATAAATTAAATTTGGAATTTTTAATATGTTTTCACAATAACGTTTCTTAGGACTTAAATGAAAATAAAAATTAAAAAAAAAACAAAACAAAACCCATTATCGATGTGTTTTCATTCTACGACGCCGCTTCCCCGTTTTGCATAAATTAATTTTGGAATATTTAATATGTTTTCACAATAACGTTTCTTAGGACTTAAATGAAAATAAAAAATTAAAAAACAAAACAAAACAAAACAAAACACAACAAAAAACTAGAGCAGTCTTGTTGTGAAAACCAAAGACTTGGGTTGAAATACTTTTTTCCCCTAGTATTCATTTCGGAAGAAAGCGTGTCAGTGTCAAAGTTAAATCAACACATGAATTTGACCCCAAATATATGCTTTCCTTTCCGGAAGCCCAACTTATGAGTAATTGATAGTATTGCCGACTAGAAGATCGTGCATACGCTTCTCTCATAGTCAGACCAGCTAGTTAGTAATAAATATATATTACTTCCAGTCTCATTGAAATATACTAGAAGTAACAACTTTGGTAAGGAAAAGCTACCCTAACCAAAGCTTTATATCATCGGTCTCTTTAAAACTTCAACGTTTCACAGGATCTTCGTCACCTGTTTCACCTTTGAAATAGCAAAAAAAAAAGCAAAAACTGAAAAGTCATTGTTATCTCCGGGAGAAACTAAAACTACTTTATGAAGCGTTCAAACACCGAAAACAATAATAAGTAAACGGATCCAGTTAATTTTATCGGTACAAAATTAACACGGAATTGCTCCATTTTATTTTAATTGCCTGGCTCATAGCTCGCGGCCATATGTCTGCTGTTTTAGAGTTAGGATATCCTGTCTGATTAAAGGCTGGTTTCCATATGATCGCAGACGATCGCGGATCGCAGATCGCAGAAAGATCTGCGATCGTTTGCGATCATATGGAAACATACTCCTGCGATCGTCTGCGATCGTTTGCGATTCTGCGATCATATGGAAACCAAAGATCTGCGATCTGCGATTGAAATGTATCCCATAATATTTTTAATTCTGACCGATGATTCAACGCTTCTAAGCCATGAAGGCCGAATGTTCGTTTATAGTAACGCTCATTTGCTTTAAACATGGTAACGTTTCTAACGAGGAATTTCTGGAGGAAGCTGCGCGGTATGAGTGCGTTTACAACCGTAATAGTAATAATTTCAAAGACAAAAACAAGGAAAAAATGGCGAGAAATTTAATTTATCTTGTCTCTTCATGAATATTTTTCCAATCCAAAACCGATGTTTCCTTCGGTTTTGAAGCGGACGTTGTCATCACTGTGGGACTAAAAGAAATAAATTTGCTTGAAGCAACAACGCTCGTGTGCATTTGACATTTCCGCTGAACGAAATGTATGGCTACAGTCGGCTATGCGATCGTTAGCGATCGTCCGCGATTATATGGAAACAGCTCTCTTTGCGATCGACTGCGATCTGCGATCCGCGATCGTCTGCGATCATATGGAAACCAGCCTTTAATCAGACAGGATATCCTAACTCTAAAACAGCAGACATACGGCCGCGAGCTATGAGCCAGGCAATTAAAATAAAATGGAGCAATTCCGTGTTAATTTTGTACCGATAAAATCAACTGGATCCGGTTACTTGAATTACCTGAATGGTAATCTTTGAACAGTGCAATATTTTTTTATCACTTACTTTTTTCTGTAGTTTGACCATGCTTGTTTATGAAATAAACGCCTTTCGTTGGCTGGTATATATCGGAGGATAATGCCCAAGGCTGAAAGTCTTTCAGACGAGGGCATTATCCTACGATATACCAGCAAGCCCGAAAGGGGTCTATTTATTTTATATCCCTCCGAATAATTTCTCAAGGCGAAAGCACGTAGATCATTCCTGTTTATTTTGTGGAATTTCTCGCGTTTCGCGGTCGTTTTTGGTTTTCCTCGACCAATTAATTAAAAGTTTAGCTGGAACATTCACTTGTTTCTTGGTTTTCCCTCTATCAAAATCAGACGACATATCAAATGGCACGGCGGATATCGGCGTCAGAATTTGTATCACGTGATCAGTTGTATCCAATGAGAGGCCGCATAAATTATTCGGTGGGTTATAAATGTTCATACAATAATAGTAGATGTAATCATATATTTCAAAACAATGTGCGTATGTAAGCGATTGACAAAATTAGATATATTTGTTATATTACATGCTCGAAAGTAAATAGCTACTCTGGCTACCACGCACCTATCTTTTTTATAAAATGTTTTTGGCTTTTTTGTATTGTATTTATTTTCTATTAAGTGCCAGTATAGTATTAATTTGTCTTGTAATTCATGTAAATAGTGCATAATAAATTGAAATTGAATTGATACTCTGCATCACGCAAAATACATCCAGTTAAAACACTATTTGCATGCCACGTGTCGTAGTTTGGCAGCACGGTATATATTATTCCTCTAAATGAATAGCGTCAATACGGAAGTCAGCGATATGGCAAAGAGCTACCTCAATCAGTCAGGAGGGCTCACTTAAAAAAAGATTCAAACTAAAAGTTCGCTCCGTTATTGTCAAGAGCGAACCACTGACCTTCAGCACAGGCAAAATGATGGATTCCACATTTCCTTTCTTTCTGTTGTGTTTTGCCTGGCGATGTTATTCTTTATTGTTCTTTATTTCTTTACCAGTTTCAGATAAGAGACCGACTTTTAGAGACTAGGTATGCACGTCGACTGGATGCCAGAAGACTTGGAAATATTGGAAATGGAGATCATAAGGATTGACAATAACCCATGCCAACATTATGCTGATGACTTATTTGTACGCAATTTGTTTTCTTCTTGAAACCTTGTTAGACTAAACATATGTTGTCTACATGAACTCATGAAGAATTACATTGCATTGACCACTGTCTGAAAGGTAATTTCCTTT